>VUQR01016008.1:21916-37082 GCA_015108515.1 Hemichromis elongatus | reverse complement strand
ACGAACTCCCAGCACATCGTTTTCAACCCCCCCCCCCCCAACTCAGGTTAAACATGACAAATAAGTCACTTAGATGACTTAAAAATGTTGTTTGGCTTTTTCAGACGTCCATCTTTGATGTACAGTCTATGACTTGCATTCCTTACCTTGTATAATAAAGCGTCTGAACGTGGCGGCTGCACTGGGAGATCGGTGGTTACTTTTCTTTGAAGCTCGTGCCCGTGTAGATGTTATTTTCGTACACTTACACGGTGTATCATAAGTAATCCTCAATATTGACGTCTCACTATCCATTGAGTGCATTCGGGTTTGTTTTTTTTGTATGCTTTTGTGCAGTTGTTTTCTTGTCACGTTACGAAAATTATTTGCATTTTATTGCTAAAATGTGCAAAAAAAACACATTAATTATTGTTTGTTTGCATCAGCAATTGTTTGCTACAACTTGAAGCTGCAATAACAGAAGCTGGTAATATTTACTTTGTGCTGCGACACAAAATGAGCTGCCTGAGCTACAGTCGAGCGCGTCTTTCCTTCGATGTTTGCAGCA
Organism: Hemichromis elongatus; assembly: GCA_015108515.1. Classification (NCBI taxonomy): domain Eukaryota; kingdom Metazoa; phylum Chordata; class Actinopteri; order Cichliformes; family Cichlidae; genus Hemichromis; species Hemichromis elongatus. The sequence goes on along the minus strand of VUQR01016008.1, from coordinate 36,535 downwards.
CATCTGTTGCTGTGCGAGGCCATGCAATGTGCACAACGAGCATTTTGTCTCGGCGCTCTTCACTGTACTTCTAAAAGCTGCTTAACATATCAGCTGAGAGGCAGCAACAGGCCAAACATTAGTGTTCATAATCAGTTTTCTTGATTCTCAAGTGTTATTAGATTAAAGGAAATTATGCGGCAACGAGAGGCAAAGAAACTGCAGACACACACAGCTCCCATTCATCCCGAACAATGCGCGCACACATGCGCTCACAAAGAGGGACTTCTGTTAGAGGCCGCTTCTGTTAGGCAGTCGTTCACAAGCGCGCTGTTTCAGCTTTAAAGTTGGTGTGAAGTTGCTATAAAAAGCTAACTGATTTTAGAGAAATGTGCAGCCAGAGGTTGCCTTCTTTCTGCAGCGTTTCCGTTTGAAGACGAAGCTCGCTGACATTCCTTAAGCTGATTTTTTTTTTTTACCGTTTGGGTTCTTGCTGTCGTTATTCTAAACGCGGCAGGGACGTCGATGCGTTTGTTCATCCACTGGTTGAAGCGACGTCCGTTGCTAAAGAATACTAAAACAACAAAACGTATTAGATATAAAAATGCTCTCATTCCAAATGGAATGGATTTTGGCCACTGGCCCTGTTCTCGTCCCTGGCTGGCACGGCTCATTGATGCACAAAGTGAGGTTAAAGAAGCAAAGTGCAAAAGACAAAGGTGTGTCCTGGGTGATAACTCGGGGAAAAGTGTCCCCTCCACCCCTCCAACCTACCCATGCAGACATTTCTAAAACAGGCACATTATCTCTCTGTGGCCAGTATAGCTGTGCGAAGGACACCTCTACAACATGTCAGGATGAGAATACATAATCCTAAGGATTACAGTTGAAAGTATAAAATATATATTTTATTTAACTTCTCTTTATATCTTCATTATAAAGAAAACTCATCGTTAACTTTTACAGTTTTCAGCAGGTCGTGTGACCTTCTATCGTTCCCATTCAACAAAGCTTCCTAACAGAATATTCACAGTTACTTTTCTTTAGAGTAACTAATAGCTACAGTGTATCCAGCATCATGTGACATATTAGACATGTTACATGCCTGCAGTGCTCTGGAGTTCAGCCTCAAACATACCAGTTGGTTTTCTGTGCCTCAGATGGAGGCAACAGAGCTGATCACATGTTTGGGGGGGGGGTTGTACCTTCAGATTGCTGCAACACAATTTGCTCGCACCATCTGAGTGTACACACGGATCAGCGGAGCTATAAAAACCAAAACAGCAGATGGCTGCACGCGCTGATTACCAGTTAGTGCGTTAGCGTTATGAAGACGCCAGATGTAATCATGACCCGTTACATATCACGTGTTGTTTCTCTGAAGAAATGTCTTTGCACAAATCAGCACGCCACGTTTCTATGGTTACGCTTTTGATAAGGTGCGCGTCAGGCAGCAGCACGGGCTAATTAAATTGGCTCAGAGCTGAACGTGTCTGTGACCGATCGGCCTGTCACCAGTCGGAGCCGATCAACTGAAACAGGTTTGTCTGGCCTGTCGCGCAGAGCGTCTCTAATTATTTACTATAATAATCCTTAGATAGTAATAAATCTGTTGGATTTATCAATTTGGGAGGTGTAAACTTTAGGCCCTTTTAAAGGCAAAGTAGTCTCTGAGGAGCATACCTATGTGTCTTTGTGAGCATGGGAAATAGCTGTGTCATATTTTCCACATTAGATCTCTCCCCAGTTAACTGTACCATTAAAGACCTGTACACACCAGCAGCCAGGAAACACACTGCGCTGCAACATCTGGCTCCAGCGTTGGTGTGTATCAGTTTCTCACGAGGAACACGAAAACCTCAAAATTGATGCAGCGTCGATACGAAAGCGACGGCGTCAGTTTGAGGTCCATTTCAGACTTTCTTGTGTGCGTGCCTGTGAGTGTGCTGTTGCTGCTCATAGTTCTCATAGAAACCCATTATTTATGTAGCAGGCATGCTACGTTGGACGTGCTAGCTGTGTAAGATTTATATTTGCTGTCCGCACATATTTCAGTGAGCAGAAACACACATTTATTTAGGCTGCCTGCTGTAAACCACCACTATTCACCAGCAGAATCACATATATACCGAAGCACCCAAGACTCTGCTTTAAAGCCAAAATGCCTCTAAAGCCCAGTCGCCATCACAACGGTGGTGATACCTAATAGTCCCAGAGGGAGGTTTGAGGAGATGGGAGCAGAGGAGGAGAGGTGGTCTGTGCCTCCTCTCCATCCTTCCCCCTGGATGCGAAGGTCGCATCCGTCATTGCGAACATGTTGATGGAAGTGTTTCCTTACGCAAAGAAGGGTAAAATATACAGAGCTGGTTTCCCCCTTCACCACAGCCCACTTAATGGAGTTTCTTTTGAAATCGAGCATTTGAAGTGTGAAGTATTTTTGGTGCACGTTGAAAGAAGAAGTGTGGTTTTATTGAAATATCGTGCGTCTCGTGAGGAATGGCTTTTGCACGCAGGTCGCAGTGTTTCCTGCTGTTGGATGATTCCTTCATGTTGGACGAACACACACTTTTCTGAATATTTTAGGTAATCAGCAACAATGACAGGCAGATATAGCTGCTAGTTTCTCCACTGTATCTGCTTTTCAGGGTCTGCATCTTATTCTGACACGGCCTGTTGTCATGTATCTTTCACCAGTAACTACAGTATAGTGCCTTTAACTAAGGCTCTGTTTAACACAGGAGCTTTGCAGGATGTTTTTGGCATTTAAGTGTTTCAAGCCTGAGAGCACTGTTGCTAAGTAATGGGCAGTGAATTGGAAACATCGCTCCTCCCTTTTGAAGGCAGAAAATGATTTTTGTTCGCTGGATTTCTGAATAAAGTTATAAAGAAAAAAGCAAAAACCACTAAAACCTCAAAAGTGGACCTATTATGTGTGATTCCAGCTAGATGTTTATATTTACAAGAGCAGGTTTATATAATTCAAGGTTCAAAATGACCCTCGGTTGTCCTGGGTGTTTTAGCTCCTCCCCGTTTACCTGTTTCTCTGCAAACACTCTCGTGATTGGCTGTGCCTCACAATTAGAAGGTTTGAGCAGCAGGTGGATGGAGCAGCTGTGCGCCTGTGATAGTGACTGACTAATGTAGGATTTTTAAAAACCAATAATTATATTTAGTAATTATAGTGCTACTAAAAAGCCGAGATCTTTCCTGACATTTTTTCCTTAGACACATCTAAACTTTTTTTAAAGCAGTATTTTTAATGCAGTTGTCAGTCCTTGTGAAGTGAAGGAGTGCCCTCTGAAGTTGAACTATGAAGCAAAATGAATGGCTTTGCGAGCTTTGTTGAGCTTAAAGGCAGAATTTCATGTGTGTGTTTTTAACTGTGTAAATCGTCATGGCGACCTGTGCTGAACACACAAACATGTTGGGCTGGTTCTGAGATTCAGTTTAGAATTCTGTGCTGGGGGAACGTGCTTTACACGCGTGCAAACTGCTAAACTGCACCGCACTGAAACGACCAAGTGAAACGCAAACTGTGCGTCGCGTTGGCAGGGCGATGTGATTGCGTTACTTTGTTGATGCAGAAAATGTACGCATGGGGCAGGAATAGCTCAGTGGGTAGGTAGAGTTGTTGCCCCTTGATCGGAAGGTCGGGGGTTGGAATCCACTGAACGGCTTCCCTGAGGTACCCCTGAGCAAGGTACCGTCCCTACACACTGCTCCCCGGTGCGCCTGCTTAGTGGCTGCCCACTGCTTCACAAAGTGAATGGGTCAAATGCAGAGAAGTAATTTCCCCACGGGGATCAATAAAGTATACATTATTATTATTTGAGTTTTATAAGATATGAGAAGGAAATAAGGATACCGGACGTCTAGAGAGTGTTGCATTTTAAGGCACGGTAAACAAGCTGTCCTTGAACAGAAGCACCAATATATGCTTTAAAGGGATAGGGATGTGAAATGAAGTGCACTTCAGAGGTTGTATTAGCCTAAAAAAGTGGTACTAACTGAAAATTTTCCACAGACCATCACGGATGTGTCATGCCTATAATATCTCATGTGATGCATGTCCTTCAGATATCCAAGCTATTGCCAGTATTGAGCAAGTACTAATGTGAGCACATCATTATTGTAATGCTTTACATTAGCTAATTTTATGGTGTGATTGTGCCCTTACATTAACTAATGTACATGATGCATTCAGTACATTTTAATCCTATCTTGAAGATGTGAAATGCATCTATCATTATTTCTAATTTCTGTGTAAGTCATTAGACTGAGTTTAATCAAGACACACAAAGACATAATGCAATCTCATTGTGCTTCATAACATAGTCAAGATAATATATATTTTTTGGGGGGGACTTGAGTGCTACTGTTTTCCGACAACAAATTTCCAATTACTGTGTCTGTGGATGTGATTTTTCACAAAAAAACCAACCCAGGTTTGGAAGCAAATTATTTTCTTGCTCAAATCAGAGACCATCATTTACATACAGCTTAGTTGGGTATAAAAAATACTACTTGATTAGGTCAGGGCATTAAAAATACTGGGCCATGTGTAAAAAGATCATGGCTTAGTTTAAAATACAACTGTTTCTTTTAAGGACTATTTTATCTGATGAGATGAGCATATATTCCCGCCTTATCTGGATAATTTAAATGCTGCTGGCATGAAGTTTTCTTCCTGCTGAAATCATTATTTGTGTTCATGTGGTCACAAAGATAAAAACAAGATTAACAATTTATGACCATAAACTCAAATAGATCATTTTTGTGACAACTAAGCTGACAACACAGTATATTACCATAACTTCAATAAAAGCAAGAAGTGTTAAACTGAACGTGAGAGTAGCACAAGTTTGTACGAGTGAAGCTGACGGGGAAATCCTCTGAGTTTTTCATATTACTAAGGAGACATGCCACCAGCACTACAAGCACTGTTCTTCACATTTTTGCATCAGAGTTATTTAGTATTAGTGACAGGTTTCTCAGTCGTTTAAAAAAAAAAATCTGTAATGCATATTATTTGGTGAACATCTAGGTGGCACCCTCAGTAATTGTTAAATTATAAAGTCAGCTTTGGAGACAGGCTGATTATTTTAATATGACTTTCTATAAGCATATTTTGTCAGTGTTACAGAAGCAGAAAAGTATAAAATGCAGTGAGAAAAGGGCCAAAGGTGCCCTTAGCCCCTTTGATTTTTATGTCATTGTGGCATGGTCTCTTTGAAATGTTAGTACATTTGTAGCTCCCCAAATAAGCATCTTTATCTGCTGTGCAAATACAAAATATTCCAGGATGTGCTGGAAACCTCACTGGTGTAAGGGCTTGTGTGATCCGATCACATTGTCTCGGATTATATAATACAAATTTCCTCATGTTCAGTAGACATTGAGGCTCAGAGTTGTTATCAGCAGGACCATAAGATATTACCAGTGCATCTAGTCAGTCCATTAGGCTAAAATGTTTGAGTAATTACATGAATATGTGCATAATCTGCTCTCCAGACATAGCCAGTAAATAAGCTGAAGACTGTCAGGCCCCAACACATCAAATATTGTTTCAAACCGTCCACGTGACTGAAAAGTTTTCCATACATGCTGATAAACCTTGGGTGTAATTTTAGGTACATTTAGGTGTAGACAAGCAGAAGTTACGTAGTGCTTTCTATTTAAAAGAATAAATCTAGGCTGATTTTATTTCAATCCGTACTGTGCATGCTAAAGAAGGAGACGAGCATCTTTGGTGTCGTTAAATTTTTTTAGCATACAGGCTCAGTCCTTTTCTTTCTTTTCACCTTGCAAATTTTCAGTAGTTCTCTGACGGCAACTTTTACAGCAAATGCCAGCTCATGCAAATTACTTGCATTTCAATAAATCATCAAACCATTAAACAAAATTAATACAGTCACTGAGAGCCAACAGCGCTGTATATTTATATAACAGAGGAAAATAACCTGTAAATAGAGGGGAACCAAAACCCCTTGCAATGAAAAGCCTTACTAAAGTAATTAAATTTATCTTAAGGTAAGCTGCTGCAACAAATCAAACAGCATTACTCAGTGGCGTTTAAATTAAAATTAAATTTTGCTTTAAATCTTATTCATGCATGGTATCAACACCTGCTTATTTAATTCAGCGTGTCACTGGCTCACTTCAATTTTCAATTATCTTAAAAAACAGAATGACTCATTCATCAGGAAGTGACACTATAAATCATATCTCAGCTCAGAGGAAACTCTTTTTGTCTCAAGAAGTTGGGAGGTTGTACTTGATGAATTAAGAGGCATCTAATCAGTGGAGGCCATTGACTGAGCTATAAATCACTGTGTTGATTCAACACTGATCTTGAAATTAATAATAATAAAAATTAAAATAAACAACTAACACTTTCACTATGAATAATCTGTAACACAAACCTATGTGTGGGACACATTTTGTTTTCTTAAAGGCAGAAAGGTGAGTTAGGATCATCGTGGCTAAATTACCAACACCATGACAGTATTGATATTCTTAGTAGAATTAAAATTGAACATTTGATCCTTTTCGATCGCGAGTACCAATTTTTGAGCACAAAAATTTCATGGCATTTTTCCAGTAGTTAAAGAGGTTTTCCAAAGGGGGAAAAAGCAGCGGACTAAATGACTTCTAAACCTTTCAAAACGAGGCGACGATTACCGAAGAGTTCACAGTCATACGAGCACACATAAAGCTGCGCTAAAACGTTGCTGTCACGGGACTGGGCCGTGTGACTCTGTGTTTTGAGTTTCTTTGTGTTTTGCTGTTCATTTGCGTTCTAGTTTCATTTCCGCTTACCTAGTTAAATTCTGTCATGCCTAGGTTGCGCTTACAGTTTATGTTTTTTCAGGTTCCCCTTGTGTCTCAACCCCTGTGTTTAAGTCTTTCTTACTGGTTAGTGTGTCTAATCTGTCATGTTTAATGTCTGCGTGGTTTATGTTGTCTAGCTCATGTCACGTCTGCGTCTTATTTATGGTTCCTGTTTTACTTTGAAGGGGTCTTGTGTTCCATGTTCATTGTTTTAGTGTTACTTCCACTGTGGCCTCATTAGGTTCATTCTAGTCAGCTGTTTCCTCATGAGTCTCCACTTCCTTTGATCACCTCGTGTGTGTATTTAAGTCCTCTATCTTCCTGTGTTCAGTGTCGCGTCGTCTGTGTTACCTACCTCCATGTCTTCAGCCATAGTCTTCGCCGTTTAGTTGAGTCACAGTTCTTAGTCTCCCCAGTTCAGGTTCAAGTTTAAGTTTCACCACTGTCCTTATTGCCTTGTTTTTGACTACCTGTTATCAGCCATAATAAAGGCTTTGTTCAAGTTCAGTTCCATCTCCTCGCCTGTGTCTGCTCCAGGGTCCTCCTCACACACTCCACACGGTCTGCCTCCGCAGGCCATTACAGTTACATGAAATCAGTGGAGCTGCAGCAATGTGTCCTTTAATTGCTTTTTAGTTTCTGAGAATTTTTTACTGGCAACCACCTTCAACCTCATGGCAGTACTGGAAGAAAAGCTGGTGGGCCATCAAAGTTGTAAGGATTCATCAGCTGGGATCCATACATGCCTTTGCCAAACATAACTCCGAGCCATTATTGCTGAACTATTACAGTTTAAACTGACAGATATTCATATATTTTAAAAGATGCACATCTATAAAAAGCGTTATCACTGAGAGAGCTTGCTAAGTGCCGCTTTGTACATTAACTGATTATACATTCTAATGCGAAGCATTCAGCTCCTCGTCCTAGCCTGGCCTTTAACATTAACAATGACATCAGAGTTTCTTGTTTAAAAACACTGGAAGAATCAATATCATAAAAAGCAGGGAAAAGCCCCCCTGCTGAGAGGTTTGGTTTTTTTTTTTTCCACTTGAAGTTGTAGCTGACAGTCTGGCTGTGAGCGTGGTAAATCATCTGGTGTCTGCCTCACTCAGAGAAACTCCAAGGTGTCTGACAGAGATTGTTTTAGTTCAAAGCTGCAATGCGTTACGCTGTCAATCATACCTATAATGCAATACACTCACTACGATAAGTAATTGCTGAGATCAATTTCTAAAGGTAGTGGGGTGCCAACTGCAGTCTGTAGCAACAATAAATGAATAAGTAAAAAACACACACACACACATGCATAGCTCAACAAAAAAAGAAAGAAAAGGAAAATAGATCCAGAGTTTACAGCTTCTATCAGAGAACAGTGTGAATGTGTTCACAGCGATGCACAGAATTAGATTATCAAAAAGCCGCAGCTGTTTTAATGAATGAATAAAAGTAAAACAAGTGGGAAGTCAACATTACTGTTGAGCCACAGCTTGTTATTCGGTACAAAACTCTAAGCACCTCGAGTGTCTAAGATAAACATCTGATTTTTATCAAATTCTTTAAATTAGCAAAGTGAAATAGTGATAGAAATTATGGATCCTATCCATTCAATAGCTCAGTGAATATGGCTACAGAAAATATTATGGCTGCAAACTTGTGTGGAGGTCAAAATCAAAACAAATACAACTTTGTTTCTTGTAATCAACAAGCGGTATTAACAGCATTAATTCATACTTGTGCTCTGATCTATTGTAAGAAGCAGTGAATTCATGACATGGTAATGAACATTTTATCAGCGTCACCATAAATCCAAACAAGAAGTAATGCGAAAACACAACAATATTTTAGAAAAGTAAACATAGACAGAGCCAGTGGAACAAATTTATGAATCACTGTGTGTGTCTTCTTGCTTTTCTGAACTCATGCTTCAACCACCAACCTTTAACCACAGTGCTGTGTGCTAAGATGGAGCAGGTCATCCCTTTGAGCCACATACTCAGCCTCTGCCAGTTCAATGTCTCAACCCAGTGTGATCTACAGCAAAGTATCCATGTCCGGCAGTATTAGCGTAGCATCAGTGATATATAAGGGCCAAGCAGGGGCAGCCAGTGTGACGGTTTCAGTGAGGAACACATAAGAACGCAGCAATAACAGCAGGGCTCTGTGACTGATTGGCTGGCTGACCCACTGCATTAAGTACTGAGAGAAAAGTCATACTGACTTTCAGAGACAGATACTGACATAAAGATAACTGGACTTTCTGGTTGTCACACAAATGTGCTTAATAAATCATGAGGCCAAGGTGAACAGAACAATAGTATGTTTAATGATTACTCCACCAAATGCACCCAAATATGCTATAATTATTAATATATTATTATTATTTGTCCCGTAATGCAAAATATAATGATAGAGAAAATGCTAGAGCCTGGATATAGCATCTGAGAGTCTTCACTCATCAGGCCTCAAAGAGTCTGTTTCTCAAAAGTAGACTACAAATGGTGAAATCAATCCGTTCTTCCAGTAATTACCTATGGGTAAAACACTGACTGATTCTTTACAGACTGCTAAACAGATGAATGCACTCTGGATATACTCATGTATTAATTATGATAGTGGAGAAAAGATGACAAACTTGTACATTCCATGTAGAGCAGGATATTAATTAGTGAGTACTTAAGATTAACTTTATCCTATTTTTTAACGCTTATCTGACCTACATTTTGGCTCCTACATTTTGCAAAGAAATCGAAACAACAATTCAAACACATTTCTTGAAAGCACGTTTAAAAGCACATTTCATTTTTTCCGTCTGCAACTTTTACCACATTTTAATAATAATAATAATGGATTGCATTTATATAACGCTTTTCAAGCACCCAAAGCGTTTTACAATTCCACTCTTCATTCACTCTCACATTCACACACTGGTAGAGGCTACAGTTGTAGCCACAGCTGCCCTGGGGCAGACTGACAGAAACGAGGCTGCCATATCACGCCATCGGCCCCTCTGGCCAACACCAGTAGACGGTAGGGTAAAGTGTCTTGCCCAAGGACACAACGACCAGGACAGAGAGCTGGGGGATCGAACCGGCAGCCTTCCGGTTACAAGATGAGCGCCCGAACCACGGTCGCCCCAATGCACGTATTTCTATGCACTCTTATTGGTTTTCTCTCATGTTTAAAATTTTATAAATCAACATGTGGTACTATTATAGTATGAAGCCCCCAGTGAGGGGCATAAGCTGAAGACTCTCCCATATCAGCCAACTGTTATCCCTATTAAATTAGGACCTCTTATAAGAAATTGAAATTTATAGAAAAAAATAGATGCTCTAATGTTGAAATTACTTCAACTTAGAAACACTAAATGTTTCTTTTTAACAATCCATCCATTAATTTTCTGCTGTCTGCCTGGCTCTGGGTTGTGGGGGCAGAAGCCTAAGCAGAGACACCATGCCCTCCTTCCCTTTCCCCGGCTACCTCAACTTGTGATTCCAGGTGGACACTAAGGCATTCCTAGGCCAGTAGAAGGATGTAATCTTTCTCCTAGGTTTCTGGAGGCCCTTCTCTCTTTATGACGCCTGAAACACCTTACCCAGGAGGCCTCCAAGAAGCTGGGGACTAACCTCAGCTGGTTCCTTTCAATGTGGAGGCCACACCCAGAATGACAAAGCTCATCTCATTATCTCTGAAAGAGAGCACCAACCCCAACGGACAAAGCTCATTTCCACCAACTGTATCCATACGCGCATTCTTCCGGATACTACACAAACAGCTTGTGGCTATAAATATATAGCTTCCCTTTTACACTAAGCTCTCCCTCGACCACAATGAACTGATGCAGCATCCACATCACTGCTGACAGCAGTCTGTCAGTCGATCTTTCTCTTCACGCTCCCCTCCCTTGTGAACAACAGAAGATATTTAAACTGTTTCACTTGGGGCAACAACTCATTTTTGATACAAAGTGGGCAATCCACTTATTTCCAGGACCATATAATGGAACACGACGGTACTTAATTCATTCCCACCACTTCGCACTGCGCTGAAAATCACCCTGCTGCAAGCTAAAGGTGATCGTCTGATGAAACCGAAACCGAAAGAATCACATCATCTGCAAAAAAGCAGAAAAGTTGTTATTGTTTGTTTATTTTATCTTGTGTGTTTTTTTTTTGATAAAATTGTTCTTCATTTTGTCATTGTTCTATGTGTTTTATTATATTGTTAAGTCTCCTTGGATGTCTTGAAAGGTGCTTTTAAATCAAATTTATTACTATTATTATTAAAAGGGTCCTTGGGTCACCAAAGCACAGATCCTCCGCTTAGATGTGCCTAGAAATTCTGTCTATAAAAGTTATGAACAGGATCTATGACAAATGACAGACCTGATGGAATCCAACCCCGACTGGGAATGGATCCGGCTTAATGCCTGAAATACAAACTAAGGCAAACCAAAGAGACCCCAAATTTACAATGTTCCCCACGAGTGAAGGAAGCAGTGAAATGCCTTCTCCACAAGGATGGAGAAAGCACTTTGGCTTCCCTTCCACTGTACTCAGAGGTTATTGAGGCAGCTGAAAAATGTGAAGCTGGAGCACACCTGGTATCCTTTCTTAAAAAGGGGAACTACTATCCAAATCTGCCAGTCGAGAGCCACTGTCTCTAATTTCCATGCAATCCAGTAGATTGAGAAACTTGGGGTGAATCTCATCTACCCAGGGGCCTGGCCACTGAAGACCCTGATAATAGTTGAGGCCTAAGTCACAGTGATATGCGAGTCATCCCTATTCTTCCCCTGACACTGCTTCCTTTATGGAATACATGACAGTCTGATTGAGGAGTTCCTCAAAATGACCCTTCCACTGCCCGACAAAGTCCTCAGTTGAAGACAGCAGCTGTTTAAAAGAAAAGCAGTGAAGAAAAAGTAAATGAATCTGGTATGGGAACATCTAATGCCTAAACAACATTTTGTTATGACACATGACTTAACTTGATAACACTTTGCCTTGAAGAAGTGTTTCAGAATCCAATAGCATGACTCAACAGCTAAAGATTATGTATCATTACCGGAGCTACAGAGGAGCTATTAATTCCCCTCTACAGCTGGCCTTTACAAACAAATAAACACCATCCATCCCCATCAAAAGCTTCTTTTCATAAGGTCTTTTTAGGCTTGCCTGTGAAATTTGTGTCACTTACACACTCTGAAGGCAAATGTGCATATTTCCACTCAAAACCTACAATATAATTTAGTAACATAAGTATTACTGGGGCCAAGGCTGTTTGTTAGCATGAAATGTTTTGATGAAATGCTTTATGCTATAACAGAGAATTGAAGGTTAATTGAAACATGCCGGCCCTCATTCCAAAATGACTTTGCTGCAGGGTTTTTAAGCCAAAGGAAAGGAAACTAATGTAAGGGCATAAACAATTAAAAAATATTCTTTCTGCATAAACACTTGCTGAATAACAAGATGTGTTAAAAAACAAACAAACAACACAGATTCCCTACACAAAACTAACTATGCACCCTAAATGCAAAAAACCCCACCTGGAGACAAGATGTTCAACCGATCTGCATTCAAGCTAGTTGGCCTCTAAATGAACAAAGCAAGGACATATTTTATGATGCAAACTCAACTGCATGTAAATTGAAACTACTGATCATACTGTCCTCTGGGTGATTTTTTAATTTTATTTTGTTTTTTAAGTTACTCAGACTTTTCCCACTTTATATTCTGTGCTGATAAATATCCGGCATGCCAGCTGTGGTGCTGTGCAGTCTGAGCAGTTCAACATTAGGATTTTCCTAATATCTTTGGTCAAAAGATTTGTGATAACCTTGTTTAAATAGTATATTATAATATTTTATGCAGCCGCCTGTTACATAGTGATAGTTAAATAAACTTGAATTTTGAATCTTGGAAGTATTTGATATGTGGTTGGTACAAACTGTAGTCTTGAGGCTGCTGATCTGATCTTTGCTGCAGAACAGTCCGTACTGTCTCCATGTTCCTGCCATCTGTGGAGCCACACTTTTTTTTAATGATATTATTAAACTGCATATATTTTGTACTATAGGGCAGGGGTAAGAAATCTAAAATTTATAAAGGCTTTTAAGAAAATAAATCTACAACATGAAAGTGAATACATATTATATCATCCATCCAAGGGATAGTTTATCAGTTTAGAAATGATACAGTAAATGGTTTGTAAACATACTGGGAAATTCTGAAGTTAAGAATACAAGAAGTGTAACAATTTTTTTCACTGCTTCGTAGTCTGTTTCATTAAGATTGCAAAAGAAGGTTAATTTACAGTTACTGTACAATTTCGAGTAAAAGGCCTGTTTTGTACTTGTGTTCATTTTCGTAATGTAATTTTAAAGTAAAAAAAGTCGCTTTTAAAAAGTGGATAAAAGTGAAAGGCAGACATGCAAATCTGGCACTGGAATAAAGAAAAACTGGAAGAACTTTTATTTCATTGTAAAAAAAAACCTTCTTAAATTTGGCTCTCCACTTTGTGGTAATTCATTTATATTCACAGTTTCATTTTAAAGTATTTTGTTTTTTTTTACTTCTCTGTACAGGTTCACCTGTTCATTTATCTGCTTCTTTCCTCCCAGCAAGATTAGAGTTGTGCCAGAGGCTGTGGGTACACTACCATCTGCCACAAACAGGTTGGCAGGACTAAGGGCATTTTTTGTGTGCGTGCGTGTGTGTGTATGTGTGGGTCACTGTTGGCGTGTAAGCCAACCTCTGCTGTGAGTAATACTAAGGAAAAAAAAACTGAACTTCTTCAGTAACTTGTTTGTAGTTGTGAACTGTATGTGCCTTCCCTTCCTGCTGGTGTCAGAGATCGAATGATGCAACATGCAGTGAAACTGTACTGTATAAAGCGTGCGTTACAGGGTATTTGTGTGTGTGACTACTGGTAACACATGTCTTTTTGGGACATATATCTTTTTACATTATTACAACATGGGTTGAGGTTTTAGGATAAAAGGTCAGTGTAAGGTAATGTAGGGTTAGGGTAAGTGTTCAGGAAATGACTCTTAGTCAATGTATCTAATGCCCTCTGAAGTGATGGAAACACGACTCTGAGTGTAAAAAGAGGGAAAGGGGGAGGAAAAGAAGCGGGGAGCGTGATGCTACTGCTGTGACTGAAGCGAGAGGCAGCGGCGCATCGGTTTCTCTGCGCAGAGCAAACAATAATGAGAGAACAGCTAATGAAGGCTTGTGTTGGCGGTGTGTGTCTGTGTTTCTAATAGTGGCATCAAATACATGTGCCAATGCATGACAGCATGTGCAAACTGCATCAGAATCTGCATGAGTATCAGGGGGATGGTAGATCCAGAGGAAGCACCAGAATCATCTTTCTTCACCATCTGTCCCTCCCTATTCATCTCCTTACTTTCTTCTGGTAACATTATCTGTCACCGAGTCACCTTTTCAACCAGACAGTCAACCCAGATATTTATGAGATAACTCTGAATAAGTTGGGCTTTGTAACCTAGCAACGGCACTACATAGTAAATTATTGCTTTCTAATTATACACGGGAGAACACACACACACAAAATATACTGGAACTTTTATGAGTGCGGAAGGTCAGATCCAGTGTGGTGCGAATGTGAGTTGACACACATATTGAGGGAGTGTGGCTGGAGTAGAACACACAAATTGCAGCAAAACTCCAGCAGGATTGTGTGGGAGTGGGAATAATAAAATACTCCTGCACAGAGTTCCGCTATGTTATTAAACAAGGGGGGGGGGGGGGGAAAAATGAAAAAAAAAAAAAAACAGGA
>VUQR01016008.1:4428-17141 GCA_015108515.1 Hemichromis elongatus | reverse complement strand
AACTAGACAACATAAGGTTGAAAAAAATGTTCCCCGGTGTGATGAAACTTGATTTCTGTTGCAGTATTTGGATGTTAGGTCCAGAATGTGTACAGAAGACGAAAGCGTGGATCGATCCTGTTTTGGATCAGTGGTTAAGGCGGCTGGTGTGGGGGATAGTTTCTTGGCGCACTCTAAGCACCTAAGATTCAAGATCATCATTTAACCATCACAGCCTACCTGAGGCTGTGAAGCTATAGCTCATGTCTCCCGTCTCATGTAGAATTTTGGATGTATTGTTTTTCATTCAGTGACAGCCAAACACTTAGTAGAAGCTAAGTAAGTTACCTGCCACTGTCTAAATACCAGATAGGGGGCGTTTCTGTAAAGGGTCCGATGAATGGTCTCAGCAGGATAGATCTACCTGGCAACTGATCAATGCAATGGCCAATAGCAATGTTTGAAGAAACAGAACCATGCAACACTATGGGCAAGGTGTCTCCTGTCTATTTCTTGGTTACTACTTTTACGAGCAAATATTTGTCTTCAAATCTTTCTTTCTTCCTGCTTTGTCAACATTTTACATAATATAAACTGTAACTTTATCTCTTTCTACATAAGAGTTTGGAAAAACACATGCTCAAGTAACAGACTGCTGGTATTTTGTCAGTTATTTGCCTCAAGAAAAGGACCACATAGTGGTAAACTGGAAAACACTGGCAACAGCTAAACGTCTTTCACAGTAACTTATAACTTACATCTCATCATAGTCTTGAAACAATACAAGATGTTTGATGAATTTGAAGTTAAGAAGGTGCTAACTCTTAGCTTTTGTAGGAGTCGTAAACAGTGGAGGGCCAGCATCATTGGGTGAGGAGCTGATTGGTTAAAAAAGTAAACAGTAAACTATGAGGGGGAAATTTCTTCTGCAGCCAGAAAATGTATTAGTATTGTTTTCGGCTTCTACATTATCGCTGAATAATTCAAAATATTTTATAACATCTACAATTCAAGGTTACCTGAAGGCAGGTTGGTATATAAAACATGTCATATAGCTTTATACTGTTTTCACAAGTAAGAAAATCATAAACAACCTCTGTTCAATTTTTGTAAGACTCCATAATTCTAAGAGTATCAGGAGACAGCAAATGTCTAAAATGCACTTGGAATTAGGAGTTATCTATTGCACCTCCTAAAATATTAAACTCCTTTTCTCAAAAAGAGAATCCTCTCAGGAAAGGGTTTCTTTCCAGCGCTGTCCTGCGACTGCTTGGGCTTTTTTCAAGGGTTCTTTTTCTCACTTTTCTACAACACATGCAACACCAGTCGTGCATTTAATTGTTTGTGAAACTCCTGATAATTAACATCGAGCACAGACCTCAGGGTTACCTAACAAGCAAGTTAAACTCGGGTGAAACGTACCTCAGAGGCACAAGCCTCGATTAAAAATCCTACATCTGTATTCAGCACAGTGGTTTCATTCATTGTAATGGAACAATGTAATCTGGAGTGAGAGAAGTGAAAGACAAACACTATGGATATACACAAATTTATCTGCCAAGAAAAATCTATGAAGCGCTGCCAGAAGGGATGTTGCTTCTAAAAAACTCTTCCTCCCTTGAGTCCCCTCCTCTGAGATAATGAGGCGTCTAGCAAAGACTGCCTCCAAACGCAGCATTCTGGGAAATACGCCTACGCAAAGGGGGCTCATAGGTCAATTCACTTACAGAGCTGAACCACCCCGAGCAGATCCAGCAGAGGTGAGAGGGAGACATGGATGCATGTCTTTAAATGACTGCCTGCAGGGGATATGGTACCAAAAACAAGCCAAGTTGAGATACAAGTGAAACATGTGGAGAACAGATGGGCAGGGGGAACTTAAGCTGCATAATATTTCAAGTGTGTACCAGAGCACACATACACACACAGACACACAAATACATACTAAACCACAGAGCTCCCAATACCATTACTAGCCACCCAGACAAATGGTGCAAACCTTAAAGCTCATCTCTTTAAACTTTTGAGAACCAGCAGTAGAGATTATCAGCAAGCAGAAATCCAGCGAAATTAGTCTATCAAGGCTTCCTTTAAAGCCATGATTCTCAGTTAGTTTGCCAACTTTATGGCTCCCTAATTGTCCTCTCAGCCCTCCTAAGAATCCACTTTCTTTTAATTCCACACCTTGCTTCGTTGCTCATCTATTTCGCAACTTTCCTCTGAGCTACCTCATCCTCTTCAGCCTCTCCTGCTCTTCCCCTCCCATCTCTCCTCTTAAGTTCTCCACAGAGGGCAGATCGTTCATTACTTTGGCAGGAAACAATCTACCGAGGGTTTCATATAATGAATCTATCAGAGGTTGACTTACACAAACACACATGGATGCCAGAAAATCAGCTGTAATCAGCTCATCAGAATAACACTTCTCTTGACTGAAACAACCTCAGTTCAGTTTGTACACCATGCTTCTTCCAATTAAAACATCAGACTATTGTAATAGTGAAATGGCATCCTGCGAAAACAGGCTGATAACGGGCCTCATGAAGTCTCTCATAAAAAAAAAAAAAAAACTTGGGGAAAAGTAATTGCCCCCTCTTCCACCCCTTCCCTGTTGCTCAGTATTTACAACACCATTAATGTGTGACAGCGCTTTTTCTCCTGAAATGTCAGTTTGTGCTTGGTTGATACAGAGTTTCATAGTATTCAAAATGACACAAGACATAGTAGGTCCTTAATCAAATGTTACAGAAAAGCAATTCTCTCCAAGGTGACCTGGCTTGCTTTGCACCAAGTCACAGTAATGAGCATTTTGAAGCCTTAGCAGAGACAGGTAACAATCGTTCCTCTCTGTATCCATCATAGACACTGCGTTTGCCATAGTCTGACAGTCAGCATATTGGAGAGACGAAACGAAACAAAGGAGAAGATAAAAGAAGCCATGAGAGTGAAAAAGAAGCAAAGGGCATGGTAAATAATATCCCCAAATACCTAATTATAGTATACAAAAACGCAAACATAAAAACTCATTTCACATTCTGCAATTTTCTGGTTTTCCATTTATTTGCGGTTGACAGGAAAGACGCCACCACTCTCATTCTGAAATGAGCCTGAGGTTGTTTACTGAGTAAACACAGACAGAGTGAATTCCCTGTCATAAAGAATAATAGTCATTAGTTAACAAAGAAATAACCTAATCACGCTGAGCTGCATTCAAGCCCGTTTTGATAAATATAACACCAGGGCTAAACTGCCGCAGTGACGCCAATGCAATAATCATCGAGAAGCTCTTACCCAGACACCAGATGAACATGACCTGGAATCTTTGAGATTCATTTGTCTTTCCTGCCGCTGTCTTGCTCACTGCTGATTCCTTATTGAATAAATGTTAAGTCAACCTAGGCACAGATGACACATTGCAGTCTACAAAACAGGCCCTTAATTGAAACCTATTTATCACTTAGGATAGCTATGTTGTGGAGGATGAGAAGAAGAGTAGGAAGCCACAAAATTGAAGCAAAAGCAGCAATGAATGAAACATGAGCGGTTCTTGTAATAACAGCTTTCACCGCTCCGATTACAAGCGTGAGGTTTAATGACCGTAATTTTTTTTCTTTAATGAGAATAAATTGTAGTAGAAATTACACATTCATTCAAAATTATTTCATTTTCCGTTATTTCTTTTTTAAAGTTGGAGACCTCAAATTTTACAGTTTTGACAAAGGATTGCAGGTTTGCTGAAAGATGTGACTGACATGTAAAAGGAAACAAGTTTTATTAATGTGAGGGAACACGTTATGGGTTACATGACTGTTTGTTTGTGTGTGGGCCTGCAGGTGAGCTGTTATGTGTCTTTATGTGAGCATGTATTCTCCTGAAGTATGCCTTGTGACATGGACCTGGAGTGTAATTAATCAGACAAGCCAGGTAGCACATCAATCACCGCTGTCTGTGACATGGCCATAAAATGCAGCACATACCCACACATACACACACACACGGGCAGTACTTCCCAGTAGGTTTCTGAGAGCAGACCAAGCAGCCCAGGCATGAGCGCCTGCCTGTCCACCCATCATCTGTAGTACACATCAGTGTTTCAGGATTTACACTGCATAGTGAAAAATACAAGCTCCAAGTCTTGCTCTCTGAAAAAAACAAAAGCAAAGATTTTTCAACTCTTCACTGACCGTGTTAATTTACAACGTTAAGCTCGGATGAATTCAGATAAATGCAGCACGTTAGTTCAGTTCATCGTGCTTTACTGGTCTGGTGGATCCGATAAATATTTCAAAACAAAAAAACTAAACTGCAGATGTCATCCTTTCATGCTACTTACAAAACAGACACAATGTATTTACAAAGAAATATCACCCTAAAAATACCCGCAAATATATGACTTGACGTGACTGTCCTGTGGGGTTTAGTCCATGTAACAAGCTAGCTCGCCGTGTCCTGTTCAGATGTCGTTAAGTTAATGAAACGCTGAGCTAAACAGTTTACTTGTTAAAGCAAGTGTTTCTTAAGTGGCTGATTTTTTTATATGATAGGATTATAATAGGTTGTGCTTTAGTAATATGACAAAGACGATGAGTTCAGAAGCTCTCGTGTTCTTTTCCAAGAATTATTTTTGAACCTTAATACACACATGAGGGTCAAGTATAATTATTTGAAATGGAAAGTGTTTTCCAGCGGTGTATAAAGCACATTTTAACACGTCAATATCTGAGCAAAGCACCAGATAGGCTCTTTGAAATTGCATTTCAGGGGTCACACTTATAGTGATTGCTTACACTGTACAACACCAAGGCGGTGCATATGCTTACTGTGCTTAAAAGAATACAGAGAGGATCTGTTTTTCTGTAGTGACTGAACTTGATCTACGAGTTTTCTTTCTTTCTTATGTTTGGTCCAGAACTGAACCAGATTAAACTGCATCTGAGGGGACATCCTGATACTAATCTGAAGGGGCGGATCTACAGGGAGGCTGAGGGGGGGCAACTTCCCCCTACTCTAGAGCCTCAGCCCCCCAATGTACTTTAATGTCCTTAAAATACGTGTAAAAATAAATTGCTTGTTTGTCCAAAAGCATCTTATAATAATAAAAAAAATAATTTTAGTTGTTTTTGTGGATATTTTGTTGACTTTACATATAGGGAATGTTCACACACTTTACTGAAGAGGTATGTGCAAGCCATGTAAAATTTTCTAGATCCACCACTGCTCCGCTGTCTTCGTTGAATTAGGCTTTTTGTAGCATGTGTGTGTGTGCAGGGCTGTCAGAACACAGCTGTGTTAAGTTGAAGCCTTGGGCTTTTTTCCCCCCATTCGGCACTGTACATAGACCTGACAGAAAAGAAAACGAAAAGCAGTTACTGTGCACTGGTAGGAAGTAATAAAGTACAAATACTTTGTTGTTGTACTCAGGTATCTATACTTTACTTGAGTCATTTTTTTTTTTTCTGACAACCTTCTACTTTTACTCCCTGCATTTTTTTAAACATATATCTGTGCTTTCTACTCCATACATTTTCAAAATAGGCTTGTTACTTTTGGTTCAAGGCACATGATTTCACGTCACTGTGAGCCTTCAAACATCAAACCGATTTAAGCCTTAACAGTAAGACATGAAAGGCAATCCTATTCGTTTATTAATCAACAGGGGATGGCGAATAAAAAGAGATCAAAGAGGCGCCGTTGTGTGCCATAGTCAGAGGTTTTAGTGGGTTGTGTTTTCTTTTTTTCTGTCACAACACCAAAATGACTGAAGGTGTCTGTAAGTTGTGGTCATGGTCATGGAGCGAACTTAAGGGGAGTGACATTTTTTAAGTGGCACGTACTTCCAAATGCAATGTTTCTATCACCAAAGGTTGATTCTGTTCATCTGGAAGTAGCGTTTTTGGTGGGAGAAACGTTTCGTCACTCATCCAAGTGACTTCTTCAGTCTGTCAGCTCAACAAACATCGGCAAATTAATAAACCGTCACGATCCTGGGTCTTCTGACCCTGCGTTTTGAGTTTTAGTTTATTTTGATGTTTATGGTTGATGTTTAAGTTCATTAGGTTATCTAAGTTCATTTGTTTATTAGATTCCTCTTGTGTCTTCAACCCCTGTGTGTAAGTCTCCCTTGTCCTCTACGTGTTTCATGTCTGTGTCTCATGTTTCCTGTTTTATTCTGAAGAGGTCTTGTGTTTCTATGTTCATCGTGTTTAGTTTTACCCTTCCACTGTGATGTCGTTATGTTATCTTGTGTCAACTGTTTTCCCATGTGTTTCCACTTCCCCTGATCATCACCTGTGTGCTTTTAGTCCGTGTGTCTATGACAATGTTCAAGGGTTTTGTTATGTTTAGCTCACCCAGTTTAGATCATGATTTAGTTCGGCCCTTTGCTTTGTATTTCTAAGTACAGCCTTTAATAAACAGCTCGCTTTTCAGTTAATATAAAGTTTTGTGATTTGGGTGTCCACACTTGGGTCCACCTTCCTTACTCCTTACAGTCTGCCTCAGCCAGACTGTGGCATAAACATCTTGTGTGTAGTTTATCGTACAGTGTGTTGCTAGCTAAAGGTCCAGCTGGTGTATTTACCAGGGAGAGAAAAGAAAGAGAGCTAAAGACTGATCGCCTCTAAATGCAGAACTGACCGCCACAGGAAATCCTTCGTACCGGTGGCAATAAGACTGTACAACTCCTCCTCACTCTGTAGGTGATTTCCCAAGGACTAATAACAAGCTCAATGTTTGTTTCTTCTCACCATCATATGCTGCTACACTCTCTTCTATCCAATTCATAATACACTTTAAAATCACCACAGATAAGCTACTTATTTTCTTAGGATACATCGTTACTACTTTGAGCCACTTGATATTATTTTTGCACTATCCTATTGTATATTATTGTAAACTAACATTCTTATCGTGTATATTGTATTTCTTATTTCTTATATATATATTCTTATTTCTTATATTGTATGTATATCTTTGTCTCTCTTACTGCACTGAGCATGTGTATGATAAAAGAATTTCCCTCGGGATAAATAAAGTTCTTCTTATCTTATCTTAACTTCACTCAGAGATGGAGAAAGATAAGAAAGACAGGAGAGGAGAGGAAGGAGACAGGTTAGATTATAAGGTAAGGACTGCTCACTGGTATTTGATAAACTGGAAATTTTAAAGCTTACATGCAAGTCCTCATCTTTTTAAACAATAATTTCTATAATTCGGATCGACATGCACAATGAAAGTAAAAGCCTATTCTAAATCAGACATTGGGTCTGTACATGTGACATGTTTTTTCATATTCTGAAACATGCTGCAACAAAATGAGGTGGACTAACTGTGCTATTTAAAGGCGGCATTAAAAATACTCTGCAGGTTATGCAGAATAAACCGGTTAGTTTGCTGTACTGTGATCGATTTGAAGTAAAGAACAGTGTGTGACTGGTGAACAGTGGCCGTCTAGTATAAAGTTGGTAAATGCAGAACATTGTCAATTTAGAGAATGGAAATTAGCCAGGACAACTCATGAAACATCTGCTACCCATCTGGTTGAAGTCAGGTGTATAAATCCACAAAGAGCAGCACGTCAGCTCATCACAGCCTGCACAGAAAATCTACTGGAGCTCTCAACAGAAATTATTGTGAGTTGTGCTTCATCCCTCACCTGCTGAAAACCACTTCAACATCTTTCATACTAATTATCCTGTTTAGAGGCAAAGTCGCCCTATACAATGTATTCATTGTATTGTGTTCATGTTCTTGAATCAGTTATGTTCTACATAACTGATTCAAGCTGAATACATTTATTTTAGACTGAAATACAATTTTTATTCCCATTTACTGATATTTTTTTAAATATTCCATTAATACAGCACAAGGTATAGTTGGCGTTGCACACTTTTCACTTTTACTTGAGTTAACTCTGCTATGCACAAAAACTGTACACCATGAAGTTTAAAATGATAACATAAGTAATATCACAGAATATGTGCTAGCCCAGTTGTTTGTCATTTCAAATATAGCTTACAATAATAAACTGAGACATTGTGGCTTTTTAATTGTATTCTAAAAGGAGTGTATTACACGATTTACAGAATCAGCCATCATTCCAGCATAGGTTCTTTTCTGGCTGAAGGCAGGAAGGCTTGCGTTCTTACACAAAAGCAGAGGTGGCAAAAGTACTTTTTTACTACTTGATATAAGTAGTAGTACAAACACTTTAACTTTGTTACTTAAATAAACGCTAAAAAAAAGACAAAGTACATGATCTGAAATGTATTCAAAGTAGGAAACAAAAAAGTCGCTCTTTCAAGGACAATACTGTCAATTAACCACAGTATGGTAAGCTAACCTGTTCATTCTGCACTAAACTGGTTTTTATTTGACGCCAAGTTAATATAGCTCTGTTTATTTTGCATCATGTTTGACAATATGAAGAAAAAAAACAACCCTAACTTCTGATTTAAAAAAAGAATGATGTTACATATAAATTTATATTTCTATTTTATAAATGTCACTGAGCAGACCTTACCTTTAAATACAACCTCTCCTCTTCCTCTCCTGTCTTTCTTACATCTCTCTCCATCTCTGAAGTGAAATTATCTCCCATTCTTTTCAGTCCCTGGGAACTACAGCAGACACACCGTGTGACAAGCTGCGCACAATGCAACTGATAGAAATGAAGCATTTGAAATGACCTGGCACTGCTACTTCTTTTATGCTAATTTTAAGATTTTTTTTTTCACACAATAGTACAATTTGTAATTGTTTGCCACAAAAAGTAGTTTCAGGAAATACCTCTCTTTAGTGACTAAGACATAAAATGAGAGCCATTAACATGAAATGGAAACAACTCACCAGTAAACCTGTGGTTAATTTAAATTAGACTGACAATCTGAGGTATAAGATGGAACATATATAGTGATAATCACATCACTCTAACAATTTTACCCATTAACTACTAACCCTATGGTCACACCCATATATTTCCACATGACTGACAGATTTAGAAGAAAACACTGAATCAAATGACCATGTCCAAATTCTCTTGTTAGTAATTTTGCAGCTGTCCAGGTATAAAAACTCACACCTTTATCTTTTTATTGTATGGATTTTCTGCCGAGGTAATAACCAGTATCCATCCATCCAACTTCAATCTGTGGTCTTATCAGCCAGAATAACTACGGGTGTGCGGGGCCTTTAACGTCCAAATTTGCCAGTCTTCTTATTGAGTCAATAAAGACCCTCCTTGGAGGTTTGCTCAGGCAGAGCCCCTGGCATCCTGACATATTACTCCACCACTAACAGAGTCTCGGGAAAAGATTGGTGTTTCACAATAACCTGGAACTGGACTGTTGATAGACTTAGTACAAGGTAATGGGGAAAAGTGCAATTTCTTGTAGGCTCTTACCTTTCCATCTCATAGAAAATATCTAAGCATATTCCTCAGGGTGTAAGTAAATAAAATTGAAGACTTTGGGGACTATATTAACTGTCTTAACTATTACAGCAATAACTATTAAACTGAAGACCAAACTTTTAAAAGCAACACATTAAGAGTGAAAACTTTGATGTTAGTTTACCTTTACAGTAACAAATGTTATTGTGACTGTAGGCACAATAGGCACATTTACATACATTTGCCTTCATAAGCATTTCAGGACACCTGTGACCATTAACCATGTTTATGTATATAAAAACTGCCTTAATGGTTAGTGTAACTGTACAGCACAGTCTTAATGATCTTCACATTGCGAAGAGGGAGTAAAAACAGCTACATTGTGTTGAAAATTGTCACTGACCTCACTTATGAACATTTATGCCTACCTAACAGAAGATTTAATGCTTTTTAAAAGCCCCCCCAGGTATGGAGGCCTATCTCCACCCACCACAGTCCCTGCCAGTGCCCTCAGATGTCGGTGTGTTGGTGGTTCTCGATGTCCTGGGCTGGGTGCTCACACTGCAAAAACTCAAAATCTTACCAAGTATATTTATCTTATTTTTTCACTTAATACAAGATATGTTATGCTTGAAATAAGTGCAAAAATCTGCCAATGAAACAAGTGAAAATTCTCTAGTTTTAAGATGCCCTGTCTAAAAACAAGTTCATATATCTCACTGAAATGCTACTTTGTAGCTAAATGTGTCTTATTTTAAGTTTAATGAGATATTTTCACTAGAAATGAGATAAATATACTTGGTAAGATTTTTAATTTTTGCAGTGGTATCTAACTGACTCAGTATGGTATGTACGTGCCGGGTCGAGCCCCTTCCAGGGGGGTGGGGTGCCCTCCGTCCTCTGGGACCAGGGCTCAGTCCGCTCTGTTGCGACTGGCTGCTGGCATGGCCTGTGGGCTTGTCACCGCAGCCCTCTGTGACTTCTGCACTGTGGTTGTAGGGTGACGCCACGTCTGGGGCTCTCCCGGCTTTCCTGGGAGGGTGGCCCAGTTGCCTCTCTGGTGGTCCTGCTTCATACTCTGGGGGGCAAGCATACCTTCCCATACCCTCTAGCAGATCGTTAGCTGGATAAATCTTTCGAACTGAAGCGCGCACATTTCAAAAAATAAATCCGTTTGGCATCTTTCCTGGCCTTAAGACGACAATTCTGATTGCTAAATTACCAAATGGGAAAGGCAAAAAAAAAAGGGGGGGGCCTGCCATTAGCAAATCTTCATTTTAAGACTTTTAAAGGACTTGTAGACACAGATTGTAGGAAAGTTGAAGTGTAGTGAGAAAAATGTGGCTACTTAGTACGGGTTACTGTTATGTGCTTGTATTTTGCTGTTACTAAATAAAAATAAAGATGAGAAGAATCCAGTCATGTCACATCACATCACGTCAATCCAAATCAATCCCAATCCTGTGTGAGCAAACCTTTTATGTGTGAAGCTTTAAAGGAAATACATTTATTTAGTAAATGTAAAGTCCTCAAGCCAAGCATTTATGTCACTAATCCTCTTTTAGTCTTTGGAGAGGGGCAAAGCTTTAATGATGGGTTTCACAATTTGTTTCTCTTCACAAGCGCACAAAAGGGCCTAGCAGGGGTCAGGACCACTCCTGAATCTGTTGAAAGCTGACCATTGTCTGCTTAGGAGGTTAATGGCAGGTAGCTGTTGAGTAGGTTATAAACACAGATCTTTGGTTGTTTGTGACACAACTGGACCTATATCCTTTTTCCCAGTAGAGCGAGTGTGCAAGTCGGCGGAGTTATCTTTCTGATTGGTCGTCTATTAAAAGCACAACAAATAACTCATTGAATATTTCTGGGATGGAAGTAACAATGCATTTATTTATTTTTTAGACCCATAAACAATTTCAGATCTAGCTAGCAAGTGTTATGCAGTTTTTGCCCAAGCGATTTATTACTTGACAAATTGGAGCCCAAAAGCATGATGTACAGATTCCCAACATAATACAAAACCTTATTATAAGCATAGTGGAAAATGGTCACGGTAGCATGGGAAGGTAAAAATGTAAGTTTACCTCTTAGTTTTTAAGTTGAAGATTAAAGTTAACTGTAACTATATAATGGAATTGGGAGCAGTAAAAAGGATGAATCTCAGACATCAGCATAAAACAGCATTTGCAGTGCGCTAAGAGACGAGATTACAGTGGATTATTGCAACAGATGTAACTATAAACATCTTTGGTTTCTTATAGATGTTGTAGCTGTTTTTTTTTAAAAACCATGATCAGTGTGTTCAGCATCTGGTGTTCATATATCAAGTACGCACTCAACAGACACACATGCATGCACACAAACACACACAGGCAAGCTACTTGGAGAGACAGTGAAAGACACCAACAAGCTCAGATAAACAAACATCAGTACACAAACATGACAGAGGACAAATGAGATACACTGCATCGATAGTTAAACACACACCCCCCGCACACACAGAGAGGAGATGTCCTTCACGTAGGACCTCAGCAGGTGGAACGCCCCCTGATGTCTGCCAGCCATTCCCTCTGCAGTATCCTGTCTGGTCCCAGCACATCTGATTACCTCTGTCTGCCCCCATGTCCATCCCTACCTTCTTGGCAGATTTCTTTCAACCCATCTGAATCTTTCCTTCTCTTTCTCTCCCTGTCCACTTTCTCAGCCTGTAGCTAAATCTGTCTTTGCACCTGTCTGCTCGCTTCCCTCCAAGCCCTCTGTGCACAGTCAACGTTTCTTCCAAAAAAGATCCCACTGTTAAGCTACATGCAACAACTGGTATGATCCAGTCCCACTTGGTATTAAGCTGATAAATTTAAATTGCATGGTATGGTATAGATAGACATAATTGGAAAGATTAACTAGCGTGGCCCTCATTGCCATGCATGGCTAAAGATTCTATAGGACAACAGATTGTGCTTGTGTGTCACCCTTGCTCTCCATCTGTCTGCTTCAGTCCTGCTCCTTCTGCACATCTTTTCTCGTCATCATCATTTCTTTCCCAGCACACCTTACTTTACTTCCTGACGTTTTGATCAGGCAGTCTATGTTCCCGTCTCCCTGGCTAGATGACAGTCATTTCCTTCTGCCATATCTGCCTGTCTCACACACTGCCCCTATCTGTTAAAAAGGCCATTAGTTGTCCAACATGTTGGCTTTCTCATCATCAGACTCAACAGCTCATGAACTAGGAGACACAGAGTGAGGTGATATCCATGTCCTTTATACTCAGTCGTGCTGCGAATTTTGTTCAAAGATGTTTGATGAAGTTAGAATAATATAAACTGCTTAAGGGCCTATTATCTCA
>VUQR01016007.1:0-13700 GCA_015108515.1 Hemichromis elongatus | reverse complement strand
GTGTATTCATTATTTTCTGTTTAATTTTAAAGCTTTCAGTGTTTTTATATCATTTGTTTCTTCTCTTTCCAACCATTGTTAATATCTTCTCTCACAGGATAGTAGTATAGGTTGACAACTAGAATAGGTGTGAAATATTCAGTTCAGTTAAATTCAGTTGATTTATATATTGACAAATCACAACAGCAATGACCTCAAGAGGCTTTATATTTTAAGGCAGAGACCCTACTTTAATAAAGAGAAAACCCCAATAATCAAAGAATACCCTTTGAGCAACCACTTGGTGGCAGTGGAAAGGAAACACTCCCCTTTGACATAAAGAAACCATTGGTGCTCATTGGGAGTGATGGGACAAAGTAAGGACAAAAACATACCGTTGAATAGAGCCAGACACTAGTAATCACTAATAATTAAATCCAGAGTAGTGTGTAAGAGGGAAAAGTATAAAATGTTTGCTGAGGAACATGAAAACGTCAAAGAGGTTGACCCAGTATTTGAAATTCAAACAGCTTACACTACGAAGAAACTTAAAACTCAAGTAATAAACCTCGACCTAAAATGCGATTTAAAAAAAATTTTTTTTTAATTCAGCAGCAAAAATAGTGCTTTAAATGTACCTGCAGACAACAGGGTAATACTGAGATGAGTGTAAGAACAAAAAACAATAAAAAAAAAAGGGTGTCCAAAATGCATAAAATAAAGAAACTCAATCAATAAAAAAGACACTAAGAAGGCCTTGAGGACAGTCAGACCGATTTAAAAGAGATGGAATGTTATTTAGACCTCAATCAAAATGCAATTGGCCCAACATGAATTCCCTTTTGGTTCTAATTCTCTCATTCATCCTGACTTTATGTTTTTATTAGCTATTTTCCTAGAAGGGAAAGAAAAAGTATTGAATCAACCAGCTGTGAGAGTTATATCTGTCCTAGTAATAGAATTTTCTGTAAACTCCAAAGTTCCTCTCGGCCTTGCCATGAAGATTTTGCAGTGATCAATGAAATGTGATGTTTCTGTGCTGATTGGTTGGCAGCTTCTCCAGCCAGCAAACAGCCATCAATGGGCTCAGCATCAGGTCTTATTCTGTCTTCAATGCGAGTCATTTTTCAGAAAGACCCAGACAAAGAAAGAACACCCTCGCACCAATTAATGAGCAGCTGCTGTCCAAAAGACGAGCAGTACATTTTCCCCGGCAGTATGCTTTAGAAAAGACACTTTTCTCCAGTAACAATGACATGTCATAGCTGACGGAGTCAACTTGGGTCCTTTTGGGTTTTGATTTGCTGACCTGCAGCAGTACAGCACAATGACCCAGCAATCCAACTGCTGAATTATTCTCTAAGGAGCACAAGTGTTCAGATGGGATTTCGTGTTATCTGAACTGTAGTTAAGATGTGGTTTAGTGAAAAAGAAATAATAATTGGACACAGTTTGACTGCCCACTGAAGTACTGCTTGTCAAAAATCAACTGATAGGCTACCCAGGGTTTGCATGGATTGGTAGAGTAGGCCATGTAAATAGGACTTGTGTCATTCTAAACGAATCTCTTCCAGATGACTAAATCCATAATGGGATGAAGATGATCCTTCTTACGAATAATGAAAATGGGGAAGAACAAGTCAATCACATTCAGCAGCCGCTACAAAAGACTGCTGCCTTGACAAATGCACAGCACAGAATTACTGCAGTGTGCTTCCACCCTTTGTCTCTGCTCAGATTCCCTCCCACACCTTCACTATTACACAGCATGGTATCAAATAATAGGGAATTTAATGTAAGGATGAAACATGCTAAATGTCAAATCGATTCATTATATTACAATAGGCTCAGTCATTTAAATCTGCATTCACTGCACTTCTATAGTCGTATTTATCTCACTTTTTTTTTTTTTATACGTGTAATGCTTTACGATATTGTGCACATTTATTTGAAATAGAGTGTGTCTATATTCACATACAGTAGAGTTTAATTCTTACGTGTCTTGTGAATGCATAACTCCTCTGACGCTATGTGCCTGTGAACTCACGTGTGCTTCACACCGTTGTTCTTAAGGTATGTGTGTAACCAAGTGTGAAATTGGCTTCCATAGAGTTTAAATGGTTCCTATGTACTTGAAGTCTATTTTTTAAGTTGGAAAAAAAAATGAACTCAAAGCATGAAGGAGGTGCACGCTGGAGACCCTGAAGCAATCACAGAGCTTTAGCTTGCAGATAGAGATGAGCGGAGAAACAATGAGTGTTTATTTTAATGTATGGTAAATAATTGAAGTCAGTGTCAACTAAAAGCGCTTCAATTTTTTTAAAGTATTTTTTTAAAGTCTTTAAAGGAAAATAAAATTATGAATACATGAAACACAGCAAGGTTTATAATGTCGTTGTACAGAAGCCTATTACCACCCTGACAACCACTCCAGCTAAACAATAACAGAGATCCATCTTCCTACCATATTACATTTCTAACTGTAAAAGAGATTTACTGGAATATTTGTACTAAGTACTGTCATAGTGGCTGTGTGGTCTCGAGAGGTAAGACCCAACAGTAAGACTCAGAAACACAAGAATTAAATTAACAGGTGGTTTATTTAAACTAATAAAAATAACATGTGATATACTAGAGAAAACCAAAACCTTTACCACAATGAGGTCAACATACTGTGAGGGAGGATACATAAATAGATATACAGACAACATATAAAGACAGAGAGGATAATGAGAGAACAGGCCCCAGGTGGGAAAACAGCTGACACCAATCAAGACAAATGAGACAAGAGAAGGAAAACTGAATCTGTTACACACAAAGCAGAGGACTATCAAAATAAAGCAGGAATAATAATAATTCATTGTTAGTTGTTATTAATCTTTGGCTCTCTTCTACAGTGTCTTTTTTGTTTTGTTTTCCTCCCACCCCCCCCCCCCCCCCCCCTGCCTGAGCCTGGTTCTGCCAGAAGTTTCTTCCTGTTAAAAGGGAGCTCCTTCTCCCCCTGTTGCCAAGTGCTTGCTCAGAGGGGGTCGTCTGATTGTGATGTGATGACATCAGAGCACATTTTAGATACAATTAGTAACTGTTACTCTAGGCACATCTGTTTAACTGCTTGCTAACACAAATGTCTAATAAGCCAACCACATGACAATGATGTAATCATTTAGTGAAGTTCAGACTGAAAATCAGATGGAGAAGAAAAGGTAACATTGAGGTGAACCAGTGGAGGGCTCCACTCACACCCAGTGTACTGAAAAAGTGTTGTCGGTGTTTTTTGGAGTGTAAAGTGGTCAGTTGCGTGGTGTTGATGAATAAACCAGTAGTGATCGAGAATCGAGAGCTCTTGTGTCGTCTGTGTTTACCTACACAGCATAAGTATTTGGCATGGTTGTTGGTGCCAGATGTATTTCAGAAGCTGTTGGTTTGCTGGAATTTTTACGTATGAAAACCTCTAGATCCAAGAAATAGAATGGTACAAAATAAAAAGAAAATATCCAGTGAGGGGCAGTTCTTTGGGTGAAAGTGCCTTTTTGACATCAGGAGAGAATGGCCAGACTGCTTCAAGCTGACATGAAGGCACCAGGAACTCAAATAACCCCTCAATACAACCAAGGTATGGAGAAGAGCATCTCTACATGCATAGGATATTGAACCTTAAAGAAAACAGATAACCAGAAAGCTGAAAAGGCATTGGTTTAGATCACCTGATATAGGATAAAGGTGGTGACCATATACCATGAAGAACAACAGGCTCATACTTGAGTCTGACCCAGGGCACCTTGGTGAGTGTCTTCCCCCACTATCTTCCTCCTTACTTTGCTGTTTAACCTTCTATGGCAGGGGTGCCAAATCCCAGTCCTCGAGAGCTACCGTCTTACAGCTTTTAGACGCATCCTTGTTCCAACACACCTGAATCCAATGAATGGCCTTTGCCAAACTTGATGGCATGCTGAAAATGTAATCAAACCATTTGGTTCAGCTGTGTTGGCGTAGGGATGCATCTAAAAGCTGCAGGACAGTAGCTCTCGAGGACTGGGACTGGGCACCCCTGTTATATGGTTTATCAAATAAAAATTTAATTTAATCACACCCCTAAACTGGACAAAACTTTGCCTGATCTGATGAATCTCAATTTCTGCCCCACCATCTGGCTATATGGTCACAATTTGGCAAAAACAAAATGAAAGCATGGATTCATCCTGCTTTGAATCAGTGGTTCAGGCTGAAGGTGGTGTAATGATAAGGGAGATATGTTGATGCTTTTGGGTCTGTTGAGAACCAATTGGGCATTGTTTAAATGTCATAGCCTACCTAAGAATTGCTTGTGACTGCTTCAATCCCTTTGTTCCTATCTGCTGATTTTTAGAAACAGCCACCGGAAGATGGGTACATCTTTTTTATTACAGATATCTTTAATTAAATTTAGTTTGAACTCTTAGCATACAGGTGTTCGCAAAACTTACTGGCCCCTAAAGGCCTTGATAGGTGTGTATGCTGAGGAGGTGAAAATAAATTCCTGGTGGAGCACCAGTACTTTAAAGTGAAAAGTTTCTATTTAAATGTATTAACATTCTATCATTCTCAGAAGTCGCAATAGATGTGGATGAATCTGATTATCAGAGAGCAACTTTACATATTACAAAATCCTTTTTCCTCAATCATTCTAATCCCTTGGAATAATTTAGTGTCTGTGTGTGTATGTGTCTGCATTTGTGCATGACAGAGAGGTTTTGTCTACTGGAATTTAGGCCAGCAGAGCTCTTTGAGCCAATTACAGGCAGAGGTGCTGCTAATTGCTGCTTCATACGAGCTGTGTGGGAGTGAGGTGATATGGTGGCAGGCAGAGAGAAAAAGAAGTCAGATAGTTAGCCAAGTATGAATTAGAGCTGGCTCTAGATGAGTTTAGCATTTTTTTTTTATCAAAGTTTTTAGCTGCTGCAAACTTTTTGAGGACAGAAAATGGGATGAAGGAGAGAAAGCCAGCGCAAGTCTTTAAAAATCATTAACGGGCCAAGTGACTGTGAGAATCTTCTTTCTTAATTATCCACTAAGACAGCCTTGTGTTTTTTGGCCACTGATGAGATGCAAAGCTCTTGTGTTGGAAGTCAGAGCTGAGCTGCAAGAAAGTAGATTAGTTTATCCTTTTTTTAGACTTTATCAAGTTCATTCAGGTGCATTTGATCTGTGATTCTTTCAGCTTAGCTGGGGACACTTCAAGCCACATATGATCCATTTTCCTCTTATTATGATTTTTGAAAACACACTAATTAGGAGTAAGAAGTACAATGATACGTACAAGGCAAGCAGAGTAAACGTGTGAATTAGAATATTTCTCACTCTGAAAACGATTAGACCCTGAAGTGTGCAGAATAAAGGTTCATAATTTGTAGGACAAAGCCATTTTTTGTTATTTTAACTGTGTGCATGACAACAGTGGATTTAAATCAAACATTCAATATGTAATTGAAGTGCAGGCTCTTTAATTTAAGGTTGATTTTTTTTTTAAAGCTTTTGCACTGACTGTTCGGAATTGCAGTTTAAATTAAAAATTAACAAACATGGGCAGGCGAGGCCTCATCCCTTGTTATTTCATGACAGGTGTAATCTGAATTTGATTCCAAACGAAGGAAAATTAAATAAAATATTCACGGTGAGGACTTTAGCATATTATTATCAGAGTCTATGGGAAGTGAAAAGATATTTTTCATTGACCGAGTCAGTCACCTGATCTCAACCAAACAAAGCATGCTTTTACCGAAGACAAAACTGAAGGCAGAGAGACAAATGTAAGTCTTTGTGGCTTTCCCCATTTGTCATTCACTCCTCAAATCTGTACCTATCATTATAATATTGTAAAACAATATTTCATCTGTTTAGTATTTAGAATCATCTATGATTGCACTTGAAACCATCCTAAAATTTTTGCTAGTGTAGTTTGAGCAACAAACAGTTGTGGTGCAGTAAAAATGATCAATGATACATTATGTTTATTAAATGTATGATCAAATATCAGTTTTGGGTTTTTGACATAAATCACAGGCTGTGCTAGAAACCATGATCTCCAACTGTGAATTGATTTGAATTCATAAAGAGTGATCTCAAGCCAGCAATATATTTTTTTACAATGCTTATCAAGTTAGGTTAAAAAATAATGTATTCTTCTTTGGTAGGTTTTTCAGAGTGATTTGATGCTTGCATGGGTGCACAAATATGTACTAAGTGATTTCTCCCTTCTCCTGGATCAAAGAGACAGATGGAAAGTCAGTGTATTATTATTCTGGTTTCCAATTCAAATTGCTGATTTATTTTGTATTTTTAACTAAAATGAAGCCATGTTTAAAGAGCTATATTTTAAATAAGTTATTATTGTTATTGTCTGAATAAAAGTTATTATTAGAACTGTTAAAGTAATAAACAGAGCTTATTCCACCGGTAAAATCCAACCATGGATTAACTGCCATGAAAGTGAGGAAGGCAACACTGTGTTAAGAGTATGAGGATGTTGGATCCAATTAAAGCTTTATAGCTTAACGAGATAGATACTTTTTTGCTCAGTCAATTACCAGTCAAAGCTGTTGTTACCGGCCTCAAAGCAAGGTATAGGTACATTTTAGCTCGCTAAGGTTTGAGCTGATGAAAAAACTGACAGTTGAACACTTGTGTGGGCTAAACACTAGATCTCAACCTTTTCAAAAGGTCAGGGAAAAGGTACTGGTAACCTGAACTCACGGCAAAACATAGAACATTCACAAAACAAGTACAAGTACATGGATACCACTTCTTCATTTCCGCCTTTTTTTTTGGTTAGCATTAGCTTTAAAGCAATAGCAAGAATCATTTGTGCCTGTAGCATGTGTGCATTATTAGTTTAAAAACTGTTGAAAGGAAGTAATAATATTAATTACTAGAGAGATTTATAGTGAAATCCGGCTGAAGATTAATTGCTATGAAAGTGAGGGTTAAGTATGGCAATGCTGGCAACACTATTAACTGCTGTGATAGTTGTCTAGATTCTTCAGGGGAGATGCATCACCCTGGCAACCAAGAAAACTGTGCTTTAAAAAAGTGGTTACATTCTTTTGTTAGGGATGCAATTAAAATAATGCTATGGAAATATGAAAATCAGTCTGATGTGGGACTCAAACTGTTTTCTGTGGTTTGAGTGGTAAAATCACTGGCAGTTCCCTTTTTTTGCCTTTTAAAGTGGAAAATCCCTTTTTTCATATAGCCTCAAAATCAGTAGATGTGGGACCAATGTTGAACAGTTACACAAAAATAAGTGGATGAATCTGTTCTCAGAAACACGAATTAATGGATTAAATTTAACTATTCACAAATTGCCCTTTTGATAAAAGTGGACTTAATTATGAGGTGAAAATACTGGTTGGCTTATGGACCTAAAGTTTAGTTTAACTGTAAAGTTCATATCAGCAGCTAGTAGAGAGACAAGACACACAGCTGTAGTTTTAATTGGCTCAACCTTTTCTGTCTTGTTATTGCCAGCTTTGTACATACCATTACGACCAGCACAAATGGCACCAGGCCATTTAGACTTTTCTCGACAAACCTTTAGTCTTTGTGAAATTCACAGACCATCACCCACACTGAGAATAAAGGAGGGACTTTATCAAATAGCAGATATTACAAACCATAAAATATAGTCAGTGAAGCTCTCTGTGACTGACTGGATACATGTGACACCCATCTCTGGCTCTGAGGAGTGAGTGGTTTATTTGCAAACTGCTCATCCATTACAAAGTTGCCATGTACCATATCATATTTTGCTTATATTTTACTCTTATGACATATCTTGAAAGTGAAGTGAGCATTAGGATCATTTTTCCCACAGTCTTTTAATCCTTTTTATTTCCAATCAGAGGAATCGCTTCCTGCTAACGATTAGAAAGGCTGCAGGGTGTGGCTTCACTTTTCTAACCCAGAACAGTTTACATTAATCTTCACACTCTGCTAACGTTCACTGCTGCCCCGATGAACACGAGGCAAACGTGATAAGAAAACATGTTCACACCATAAATGTGGAGATAGATTTGAAAAAGCTTTTCATATTCTCTTGTTTTCATATCTCATTTTGCACATACATAGGCATAAAAAAACCCTCAAAATTGGTTCTCATGGCGGCATTTTTTTCCAGTCTCAATAGAAGATTTTCAGCCTTTTACATTTTGTACTTTTCTTACATAACAAATGCTTTCATAAGGTTTTAACACACAGTTCACTCACCTATCGCTTGAATCTCTTAAGGAATAAATATATATTTAGTACCCATCCAACACACATGTGCATACAAAACATAACTAGTATTGGGGCCAAGGTGAGGCTTACCTCGGTTGGCAGCTGTCCAAATCCAAAGTGCAGAACAAAATGTGCTTTTTCCCAACTGAAACAGTCTTTTTCCCCATTTAACTTATCTTTTATGCAGGTTCTGCCAAGCCACTCACTGCCCCCTGGAAAAATGTTGTCTTGTAGCATCAAAAGCAGCTCAGGGGAAGTTTCACAAAGATGAACTTTGACTGTGTGCAAAGTAAAATAAATAGATGTCTAAATTCATCCATTTCACAAAGCACCTTTTGTTTACCTTGAACATATATAAGCAGGACTGGATTATGGTAAAGATAAACTCTTTTCAAAATAAATGAATTAAAATAAATGAACTAAATGCACTAACTGAGTGACTGCATTGAGATGCTCGGATGTGTTTGTGTCTGTTTTTGGGGAGAATAAGAGGACTGTGTAATATCAATTAATAGAGAAGGAACTGTTTTAATTTTTTTGGCTTTCTATATATTTATTTTTATATGGTTAACAGTTATAGCTTGACAAAAATATAGTTATTTTGTTAGAAAAATACAGCTCTAAGCACTTGCAAATATGTTATTTATTTGCTTAAGGAAATTTACTCTGGCAAATATTCAGTGCTTGCTTCCACAAAATGAATAATTAGTTAACAAAGAGAAACTTAATCCAGTTCCTTGCCCAAACTGTGCGCACTAGTAACTCCAGCAGCAGAATACTGTCCCACAACTTATTGTATTAAAGCAGCTAAGTCCAGGACAGAAAAGCGACAAATAATTGTTAAATGAGACGAATAAACATGGACTGCACAAATTATTCATTGACTGAGCGGATAATTTACTTCCTATTCAATTTAAACCACATCCAGTAACCCAATTAAACTGAGATACATCACATGTCTTGGGAGGATGGAAAAGCTAAGCATAAACACATCCAAGAATCCTTCAAGACTGACTGAACGTTTGAAGGAGGTTTAAGAGGGTCTGGGCTGTAGCTTGATACTGAAATGGTGTAAACGCTTCACTCTATAAAACCAAAATAAAAGCTTTCATCTGCCTGCAGTGCAGCTGTGTTAGTGTAACGTTGGTCTATCAGTCTATTAAAAAAAGGCTGCAGTAATGTCTGATTACAGCAAAAGGGAAACACCTGCACCTATTTCCTCACAAACTGTCAAACAAGCACAGAGATGCTCAATAAAAAAAATAGGTAGACCAGCACAATAGGTAAATACAGCACATACATACATGCATTTTATATATGGCTGCCTCTGGACAGGATGTTTATATACTTATATTGTATATATTTATAGTGTTGGTCAATAGTATAAAATGAATTTAAATACAAATGTGCATAGAAGGTTGCTATGTTTACAGCTTTACAGTTTACAACTAAACAACTGATCAGCTGATCAAAGCATTAAAAATAAATCCCACACCAAAATGGTTAAAACTGACATGTCAACCAGTACAGCAGTAGAATCCTTGTTGGATGCATCATTAACAATAACTTACAGGAAAATATTCTTTGTTGCCTAACTTTAATTTAGTCTTCATAACTGCCTACCTTTGCGTTAACAATGCCATTGTTGCCGTGTTTGCTTCTTAAAAAAAAAAAAAAAAAAAGCTAACATGCTAATTGGATCACAATCCTTTGTTTCGGTTTGGTCTGAGAACAGACCTGGTAACATCCATCAATTAATCTATTCAATCTATTTTTTCCGCTTATCCGGGTCGCGGGGGGGCAGCAGCCTAAGCAGAGAAGCCCAGACCTCCCTCTCCCCAGCCACCTTCTCCAGCTTATCCGGGGGAACACCAAGGCGTTCCCAGGCCAGCCGAGAGATATAATCTCTCCAGCGTGTCCTGGGTCTGCCCCGGGGCCTCCTCCTGGTGGGACATGCCCGGAAAACCTCACCTAGGAGGCGCCCAGGGGGCATCCTTGACAGATGCCCAAACCACCTCAACTGGCTCCTTTCAATGTGGAGGAGCAGCAGTTCTACTCTGAGCTCCTCCCGAATGGCCGAACTTCTCACCCTATCTCTAAGGGAGAAGCCAGCCACCCTTCGGAGGAAGCCCATTTCCACCGCTTGTATTCGTGATCTCGTTCTTTCGGTCACTACCCACAGCTTGTGACCATAGGTGAAGGTAGGGGCGTAGTTCGACCGGTAAATCGAGAGCTTCGCTTTTACACTCAGCTCTCTCTTCACCATAACAGACCGGTACAGCGTCCACATCGCTGCAGCCGCTGCACCAAGACCTATTAATATATCATGCCATTTAGAGCCAACTGACAAATTCAAGCACTGTATTTACATGTGTTTAAGCTTCAGTCATCAAAAGTTCAACTTCACTAACCAGTGGGTAAAATCACACTGGTTAGTTCCTTGTTTTATGTACAGTGAATGGATCTAGACAGTGGTTATGTAACTAAATATAATAATTTAAACATGCCTCAAGTCTTATCTGAATTTTGTTTTATGACTTTTAAAATGATGAATGCAAATGGGCCCAAAGCTGGTCTACCCAAAACACACCTTCGTGCAAATAATTTCCAGTTTTCATTTTTGGACTGTCAGTGAAGGTGGAGGAATGCATCAAAAACTTGTAACTTGATCCTTCTTTGAGAAGAAGGTTAGAAATTTTAATCTCAATTTTACTTTTTGTCGCATCTAGAGGAAGATGGATATTCTTCACCAGGTTGCCTAGAATTGCAATGCTATACCTCAGAAATGTGTTAAAAGGAAAAAAGGTCAGGTAGTGACCAATACAGAAGAGTAGATTGCTGGGAAAAGAAAGTGAATGAGGTGGAAGGGAATTTGTTCTTTTTAGACAGGATTATTGAGGTATAGAAGCCATGGATGGTCTCCCAGCTTAGCATGCTAATGAGTGTGTTTCTTAAACCTGCCTCTAGATAGAGGAGAAATCCCAAACAGCAGCCCCTGCGTGTCCTGTTATCAGCCCTCTCCTTCCCAGGCAGCATAGAGGCAGTGATGAGATGAAGCACCTGTTTGAGCCTCAGTGGAATGACATTCTTTATTTTGCATAGAGAGCGAGGAGCTGCTGGCAGCTTTGAGTAGGAGGTGAGCAGTGAGGTGCCAAGGGTCAACCATCTATCTCCAGGACAGGAGTGTAGTTGCCAGCATACATGTATACAGATAGTTTTCTCTCAGCCTCACACTTTACTCTAAACTATTCTTCACACATAGGTTTAATGATATGACATGAAAAAAGCCTCATTGAAATAATTCCTTTGTTAAGCCCAAATGGTCATTTCTGGGGAGTGTTTCTCTGCAATTGCAAACTCTGTGTAAACCGTCTTGGTTTCAAAATAAAGCTACCACAGATGCTACTGTGTCAAAGTAACTAAGGATGGAACACAAAAAAATAAGATGATTTTTTTTATATCAAAAAATGCTTAAAAAAAACATGCTACACACACAATAAACTCCAGAAAATCATGAAACAACATATAGACTTTATCTGTGCAAATGCTGATCCTGCTGAAGTGACACAGAGCAAAGTTATAGATGTTTCAGTGAAGACATAACCAGGCATTCTGCAATTTGGCACAAGTGGCAGAAATTTGTTTTAGGTGTTGACTAAATAGGTGTTGACAAAAATTTTGTTCGCACTTTTATTTATTTGTTGTTTTAACTGTGTTTGGTGGTGAAAATAATGGTTTGTAGGAACTGTTAGCTGAGATTCTGACGTGTCTGTGGATACCACACATGACTATAATTAGTTTGGCAGGATAGCGTTGTCACCATCAAACACTACAGGCTGGCCACTTAAAGCATTTAAAAGGCTGGCTGCTATATACTGTAAACACTGTTGATATCTGTAATGCCTGAAAAAAATCTACCACTCTTAGCCTTCACCATATGTGATGGCCATTCTCCCCGATGAATGAAATTTTGTTTGGACCATTGAGATTTAATGTGGGTGTTCAGTCAGATTTGTGATTATGGATAGGTTATACCCTTTGGATATATGTAGTGTAGGATAAAGCCTTACTTGTCTGTATAAATGCATATATATATATATATATATATATATATATAATAACAGTGTCAGACAAAGCGAGAGAAAAGGTCTTAAAGGATTGGGTTCATCACATTGGTAGTGTTTATTCTAGAGAACATACTCCCCGTTCAAACACTGTAGTAATCTATATTATGCTAATAGCCACTCAGGAGAAACAAAAGTCCATTATTACTCTTAGACACGGAGGTCAGCCAGTCAGCTGTGATGAATCTAAATTATTTATTGATGTCTGAAGCTGGTAACTCAATCGCTTGGCCTCCACAATCACCTAACTTGAACCGGGCTGCATACAAAAGGTGGATCCAATCTCTGGGCCTCAAAAGGAAAGACAATGCAGACTATTCCTAAAACTGCATTCTTTTTATTGGCAAAGGGAAAGGAGGTGATTCTGCTCAATGAAAAAGAAGTAAAATCAAGAGAGCCAGCGGGTCATTTTCTCAGGCTTCTACACATCTGACCTGAGCAAACACACTGGACTAGTATTTATGTAGAACTTTTGTATCCTGTGGTGACCACTTATAGCAATTTAGAATACAAGGCACATTTTATATCATATTTTATTCAGTACACATTATTCATCTCACACCCATTCTTAATGTAGAATCACCAGTAAACCTAACATACATGTAGGAGGAAGCTATGCAGATTTACTGTGGTAGTTACAGCCACCGTGTTATACAACCTATGACCTAAAGCCAGCTGAGACGGTTTGTGGTCAGTTGGACTGCATATTGGAGTAAAATAAGATAATAGGTTGTGGCGGGCGTGGCTTGCGGTGGCGTGCGGGGAGGGCGGACGCACCTGAACGCCATCCGTAATCATGCCCGCCGCCTTTATTATGTGCACTGGGTTCTGTGTGTGGGGGTTGTTGTTGGGTGTTATGTGGAGCGGGCAGCGGGAGAGCTGCCGCTCACTGTGTACGGCAACCGTGTCTACGTGTGTAGTAAATAAAAGTATGTTTGAAACTGTGAACGTGTGGGTCTGCCGTGGTCTGTTACATTGGTGCCGAAACCCAGGAGGGGAGACACGGCAGACCCAGGGTTGAGCCAGCAGAGGGGAGAGCTGGCGCGAATGGTGGCCGAACTGGCGGCCACGCAGCGGGAGCAGACGGCGGTGTTGCGCTCCCAGCAGGAGGAGCTCCGGGTCTGGACGGAGCACCGCCTGCAGAGGATGAAGGGTCTGGCGGCCCTGATCTGCGCCTGGCCGGCACCGCCGCCTGCCCCAGCGGCGTCCACCGAGAGCCTGGAGGGGGAGGAGCTCCGGAAGGTTCCGGCTCCTGTGCCGGCCCCGAGGTTGCGACCAGCCAGGGAGCAGCCTGCCGCCGCACCCATCCCAGCTCTTCGGGGGGCAGCAGCTTGTGCCCGGCGG
>VUQR01016004.1:0-11276 GCA_015108515.1 Hemichromis elongatus | reverse complement strand
CTTCTTCTGTTTGGTTTAATGGTAGTCTACTCCCCAGTGTACGAAGTTAGTGCCACCTGCTGACCGAGCGAATGAGCCCTATTGTAAACTGAACTAGCGTCATTACAAATCGTGTTTGTGTATGTGTTAAATTATATTTAGTAATAATCGAGTGTGTTTATGCTTGTCTGTGTGGAAAAGATTGATTAGAATGGTGATAATGATGTCCGCTATCACTTTTAATTGTCAGTAAACACTTAATCTGGCTGATGAATCTTAACGTGACATATTACTAACGTTGTATTATTAAGTCTGTAATTACGCGCCATTCTTCTTATTTTACAGCGCTGTTATTCAATCGGGGAAGCTCTCCATTGAGGAGAAAAGTTTGTATACTGAGGTATCCATTGTTTAAATGTCCCGGGAAGTCGAAAAAGAGGAAGAGATGTCGAGAAATGCTAAGAGCTAACTGGCCGCTAACCCTGTCATTCAAATATATTGAATGTCGCAA
This sequence comes from Hemichromis elongatus, assembly GCA_015108515.1. NCBI lineage: Eukaryota > Metazoa > Chordata > Actinopteri > Cichliformes > Cichlidae > Hemichromis > Hemichromis elongatus. The sequence continues at coordinate 10,786 of VUQR01016004.1, read as the reverse complement.
TGTTGACAGAGAGAGGAAGTGACGTAAGATTTGCGCATGCGTGGTACCGATCGGGTTTCCGGTACAAATCGGGTAGTGACAGGGTAATGAGGAGAGTGGAAACAGAACAGAACTGGGAGACATCAAACGTTACGACACAGGAGGAAGGATGTGAAACTGTCAAAGTAAAACAGGAAACATAAGACACACACCAAGTGATGGAATGATCAAACAAGGGAGCGAGAGAAATGACTGGGAGAACTGCAATACTTCACCTGCAATGTTGGTCGTTACTTAAAAAAAGCAATCAGTAATTAGTTACTGATTACTTTTTCAAGTAACTTGACTAAAAAAGTAATCCAGTTACTTTACTGATTACTTATTTTCAAAAGTAATTATTACTTAGTTACTTTTTTAAAACATGATTTGCAACCTTAATAGGTAACAAATCAATAGATCTTTCAGCCCAATTCTACTTTTTCTGTATAATCCATCATATAAAATGTAATCTTTTTAAAACTTCTTTTATTAGTTTTAATCTTTTAACTTTGTGCATCAAGCAAAAATTTAATTATATGCAACATTCTCTGACTGGAAGCAATGTGTTTACCATTAAAACCTATTTTCTGCATATTCCAGCACATAAAATAAAATAGTTTTTTGTGTTTTCATTCACTCTTTCAAATAGATGCAAGTAAAACACAGCAGAAAATAAATAAAATCAAAGACTCCACAGTCCTGTTGCTCTATTTTCACTTGTTTAGCAGGAGTGGGGCAGGTGGAGGTTGGCCCTGGTGCAGGTGTGCCGCAGCGGTCATACCAGTGGAAGGATCCGGGAGTTTCGCTGTAAAAAGAAGTTTTCTTCCAAAGCAGTAAACAGTGGACGCTAATGTTTTGGTCACTTTTTACGGAATCAAACTCAAAGTAATTAAATATTGCACAATTAAACTAATATTTTCTCATCGTATGCTTTTATGCTCAGCAAAATTTAGAGCTGATACAAGCTACAGATGACGTTACATTTTAAGCCAGATTACTTTGATATACAGAGGAGTTCGTTGTTGACGAAATGACTGTAAGGTGCCCTGTTCCTGTGCAAAACAAGCCCAAACATCACCCACCATGCTTGGCGGTTGGTATGAGGCATTTGTGCTGATATGCTGTGTTTTGTTTTTGCTAAACATAGCGCTGTGGATCTTAGCCAGACATCTCCATTTTAGTCTTGTTTCACTAAAGGACATTGTTCCCGAAGTCACTACAAGCCTAGGTCATGCTGAAAACAGGCTTTATGCTGATAATCCTTCCAAACAAGCCATACATGTTCAGTCTTTTTCTAATTGTTCTGTCATGCGCTTCAGTGTTCAATATTGAGGCCTGCTGAGTTTTAGGTGCAGCACTTGAATTTGTTCTTTCTTTCAGTTTCTCTGAGCTTTGAAGGGTCTTCTCGGAAGACACATCTACCTGAATGCTCCGGAGTAGAAAACTTGCAAAAATGAGTGTGTGTTTAGATTTTCATAGGATTGTATATATCCCTGTTATATCCTCACTGTCATCTGTCTGCCAGAGCAAAGAGAAAATCAAATACAAATGCTCACAGTGCAAAATTACAGTAGGACACTGTTTGCACACGATAAGACGTGATACTCGTGATTGATGGAGGGGTTGTTTGTTTTTTTGTTTATCTTTGGTTTCTTTCATGAATTACCTAGTGTGCACTTTTTTATCAGCTATGTGAACATCAGGCTTGGAATATGCAGTGCATGCACAAGAATCGCTATAGATCAGTAAATAGGTGTCAGGGGGCTGGGTCTGTGATCCAGCATTTTGAGTTATTTTGCTTTTTTTTATTACTTATGAGATCATTTTAAGTTCTGGGGTTCTTATTAGTTCGTCTTATTAGTTTAGTCTAGTTTATGTTTTTGTCCATGTGTCCTTGTTTATGAGTCTTTTTCTGTTTGTCATGTGTTATCTTCCTGTCTATGTAGGTTCCTCTTGTGTCGCTCTCCTCTGTGTGCCCCTTCCTCTCTCGCTCCCTTTCTCTGTCTGTTGTGTCAAGCTTACTTGTCCCAGTTCATGTTGCGCCATGCTTCCTGTTTAATTTTGAAAGTCTTGTTGTTGTCAGCCACGTCACTACCAGATTTTCTTTGCTCAGAATTTTCTTTGATCTCTCCTACTGCCTTTCCTTCCTTATTGTACGAGCTCACCCACTCCCAAACACGGAGTGTTGTTCGCTTTCCCTTCACTTGTCTTCGTCCTGCTCTCCTTCTCTCGCCCCAACCGGTCGCGGCAGATGGCTGCCCCTCCCTGAGCCTGGTTCTGCCGGAGGTTTCTTCCTGTTAAAAGGGACTTTTTCCTTCGCCAAGTGCTTGCTCATAGGGGGTCATACGATTGTTGGGCTTTCCTTTAGAAAGGACTTGTTGGGCTTTCCTTTAGGTCTCGAGGCATCTGCCACTGTGCTTGGTGCCGTAAAAATAAGTTAACATAAAAATCGAATTATTTCTGCCGAAGCCTTCGACCTTCGTACCGCTCAGTTATTACTGCTCCCAGGGGATGCCTTCTTTGGGGATCTGCCAGGCCCGGGAGCCATCGCCAGCCCCCTTCGAGGCCTTCCCCAAACCGCAGCACAACTCATATCCAAGCATTCACCTTAACCTACTAAAATGTTGTCAAACCTAAAATGAGGATGTGGGCCCAGCTAGTGAAAGTATACACGGGGCAACGAGAAGTGATTAACACCTCACGACCAGCTGCTGATCATTAATTATTTGTAGTAAGAAAACCTGTATGAAATCCTGTCGACCGTCGTGAGGGTGTCAACGCAGCCTCTCACACTGCATATGCGCAAACACAGAAATGGAAGTGAAAAGACGGAGGAGCACGGCAGTGCAGCGTGTGATCTGGACACAAGCGATGGAGGCACAACTTGTGGAACTTTGGCAAGCTCATCCGAGCCTTTTTGATGTGGCCTAGCAAAATTATCATGACCACAAAAACCGTTAAAAGAGTTCCAGCATTCGGATGAATGTTTTTCATTAGCAATTTAGCAAAGTTGATGGTGGTGGTGTGTGTGTCTGTGTGAGTGAAAGACAGAGGGAGAGAGAGAGAGAGAGAGACAGATTTTGTATTAAGCTATATACTATGGATGCACAGTGTGAGCACTCAGGTCGCATCAGAGCATCGGGCCGTATAGTGTGAGACCCTGCATCATGACCTATGAACTTCTAACCCCTGCGATTCAATCAGACTGTCATGGATCTGGGTCTGTGCGACCCAGGGTCCGTGTGCAGTTTTGGACATTATGTTATATTATGTATATTTCCTGCTCTGTGCTGCTTTCCCTGTCGTCCGTGTGTGTGTGTGGGTGTGTCTGTGTCAGGCATTGTGGGTGTGGCCCTGCCAGGTCGTTGGCCACACCTGAGGACCTCTCACACCTGTAGTTGATCAAGCCTTGTTGGAGAAGCTACTTAAGACTGTGGTGGAGCTCTCTCCAACGCTGGATCATTGCGTGACTACCCGTCAGTGTCTCAAATGTCACAAATTCGTGAGTCTGCTGCAGTATCCGGTATATGCTAAGGTCTGTTGTGTATGTGTGCTTCCCAGGAGAAGTGTGGACCGGACCAGAGAGCAGCGAGCACGGGGTGCTCAGATACCGAGGAGCGGGGACTTGGACACGAACACTGGGAGGAGGACACGTCATGGGAGTCGGGAGCGCACGGGGATTTATTGTTGTTGTTTTTTCACATTTTCTGTAAATAAAACCCACTGTAAAATGCAGAGCTTCGCGCCTGGGTCCTACTTCCCCACTTCACCCATGGTCTGTCCCACAGACCATGACACAGACATTTTGAGCAGCTATAACGCAACTTAAAAAATCACACAGTGTACACCCAGCTTTCGCTATTCCGTTTTTTTTCTAGTTTAGTTTTGCCCCAGTTTGCCTTCCCTTCCTTTTGTGGGTTTTTTTTCCTATCAGCCAAATAAACGTTTTACTTTTTCTTAGTTTTATCTCTCCCATGTCTGCTTTTGATTTCACTCTGGAAACACACAGTAACAATATGTCAAAACAAATGGCAGTTGTGATTTATGACATTTGAATGACAGAATGACGTGTTACTGAGGTGCTTTTTTTAATGCAATGGTTAAAACAATGCCTCTAGTTGTTTAGCTTATGACGCTGTCATGCAAAGTAAGGGTTATCAGATTTTGTGGTTGATGTGAAAGCATGAAAAAACATGTTAAGGACAATGAGTCTCATTCTGAAATTTTTTGTGTTAAACTGTAGTTTGCAAGTGACGGTCTGTTAGGTGTTTGGTTTTTGTGATTGCCCACAGTCTTTCTCAGTTTTAGTGCCCGAAGGGAGAATTTTTATTTTTGCTGAGATTGCAGCGTTCTCACGGCAGCTGTGTGACTCATGGATCTGCCAGTACTTGTGTAAATATTTACTAGAAAACACTAAAGATCCAAGTGATTATCTTTAGGTGAGACCTTTTGCAACCTTATTTCTTTACTGACTGCATTTTGAGAATATTCAAATTCAAATGCTAAAAAAAATATTCACTTGATTGTGTGATTACAAAATAGGGCTGTGCGATATCACCAAAATCTCATATCCTGATATAAGACATTTCTCATCCCAAATATGATACATATCACAAAATAGTACATTTTCTATAAATTCTTTCAATCTTGGGCTACTCGAAGTGTTTTCAGCTGGGCGTCGTGTACCTAGAGTCAAGTGTTTTGACCAATGCATAAAACAATAGGGGTGTCCAAATTCATGCGCTGCATCCTCCTGAGGACCCAGCCTTCACAGTCTACGTGGGCTGGATACTCATCAGGTTGGGTAGGCCAGAAGTGAGCGGCTGGTGAATTTGGACGGTCTAGCCTTCAGATTTGCGTCACCAGCTGTCTTGGCCTACGTCCACATGAACATGGGTATTTTTGAAAACGGAGATTTTCTGTTTTCATTTTATTTAAAAAAAATCTTGTCCATGGAGTTTTCAAAAATCTCCACCATGGCAGGAGTTTTTAAAGATCTCCATTTTCAGTGACCCAAAACGCCGTGTACGTGTGGACGTAGCTGTCTGCTCATTGCTATCATATAACAAGACACTGGATTAAATTCTCCATCATCTAACACTTTTTATTCAGCTGTAATCTCAGCCAAGTCGATTTGCTCAGAAAGAAATAAAACACTGAAAAAGGCCAAACAATAACAGTTATCTTAGTGATTTATATATCATGTTTAACCTGAGTAGCAGAAGACCGCCGGGCAATGTGACGGGAGTCCGGTGTTCTTGCTGGCTCTAGTGTGACGGCTAGCTTTCGAGCTGGTTGGTAACATGCGTCTCCAAAGCCGTCAGAGCACATTCACAAATATATGATGTCTTGATAAACCGAGTAGATATTTGAAGTTTACACAGCTACATTCTCAACTAAAAATATCTTAAAAGTTTATTTTGTGACCCAGAAAGAGTAATAAGAGCAATATTAAAACTTAGTAGTGGTCGCCATTGTTGGAAACTGGAATTGGTGGGGCACGCTATAAATTCTGGGGTATGGTTTGACCGTTGCTCAAAATCTGGAGAAATGAAAACACATTTGTCAGCTGCATTCTGAGAAGTCTACAAATTTGGACAGCCTACGTTGCGTCGCTGTGACATAATCGGTTTACAAATGGGGCCTTATGAGGATGCAGCCCATGAATTTGGATATATTTTTAGATACGAGTACGAGTAATGGCCGCCATTTTCTTTTTGAATATTTATTATATGGCGTGATGCGGGGAAAAACCTGTTCTAACATTTGAGTCTAAGATCTGAGGTGATTTTGAGTTGGTCTCCTGTGTTTAAACCAGGGGTGTCCAACTCCAGGCCTCAAGGCCTGGGTAAACACACCTGAATTAAATGATTAGGTCATTATAAGGCTTCTGGAGAACTTCAAGACATGTTGACAAGGTAATTTAGCCATTTAAATCAGCTGTGTTGGATCAAGGAGACATCTAAAACCTCCAGCACACTGGTCCCTGAGGCCTGGAGTTGGAAACCCCTGGTTTAAACCTTTATTCTTAAATTAGTGACTTACAGTCCAACCTTGTTTTCTCTTTCAGAGTTTGTCTTCCTTTAAGTTAAGCTCATTACTGTCACGTTCCTGGGTCGGTGACCCAGTGTTTTTTGTTTTTTATTATTAACTTTTCTTGATGTGTCTTTGAGGGCACCCCTGGTTCAAAGGAAGGTTGAAATTGTTGTCACCATTGGCTCATCCGGTCAGAATGCAGATAAATTAGGTGCAGTAACATCTGGTGTTATTTCATTGTAGTCAGTTATAGATTAACTTAAAGGGAGATACACATGGGCTGCTAAAGTGTGGCTCGATGGACCGTTCTGAGTCCCATGAAGAGGCAGAGGGTGCTTGGGAGAGCTCACCAAATCTTTCATCTGACCAAAGTGCATGTGCGCGCATGCGTGTATATTAAATAATTAACGTGCCTTTGTTAAAGACCACGGCAGGCCCGATGACATGTTTATGCTTTGCAGCATACTTTATTGGCACACGGTTGCTGTACACACATACACAGCTGCAGCTAACCCGCTGCCAGCTCAACACAACAACAACATCTCAGGACCCGGTGCAATACTTAAGGCAGCGGGGCATGATTGTGGATGCCGTGCAGGTGCGTCCACCTGCCCTGCACGGCACCGCAAGCCACGCCCCACCACCACCAGGTTTCACAATGAGTTCACCCGAAACCATGGCTGATTGAGACCCGCACCCGTTTTCACACCGTTTTTACACAACTCCCACAAGGCTTAAATATGGGACTCTCCACCATTTGACCCTAGAACTGAAGAAGCTTCTCGGATGAGAGGTGAAACGTCTTCAAGCAACCTAAAGAAGTCCAGACGCCTTTTCCTTACAGCTCCTTAGACTATGTGTTCTAAGGTTTCCACTACCTTACCTTTTGGCCCACTGCTCTTGGCTACAGCTGACTCAGTATTTCATGAGTACTGCTGATCACAAGATGCTGAGTATGTTCTTGGCAGGAAGAAACTTCTGGGAAATCAGGCTCCAGGACAGGCAGTAAATGAGTGTCTGGAAGGGAAAAAGAAGAACATAACACTTTTTGGGACATTATAACATCAAATGCCCAAAAATATGCATTTTTAAATATGCACTTTCCTCCTATGTTTAGGAGAAATCCTTGTTAAAAATGGTACCAGATCCCTTATTTGTCACGAAAGTCATGTACTGTGAACTTCCAGCTATGTTTATTTAATCTGTAATGCATTGTGTGGGAGGCACAGCTTCTTCTTGGCATGCATGTATTGCTGACCTGCTAGAGGAAATGACTTAAACAGCTGTGAGAAATAAAATCTTCCCCAATAGGAATTTTATTTTGCAACTGGAGGAATGGCAGAAAGGAAATGCAGCCTACTAATTGTAATCAGTACGTTAAAAATGTGTCAAACAGTGATTATTTGCATAAAAATCCAGTAATGATTTACAAGACGGTTATAGGCCAGACTTTTACCCATAAAAGTTGATTGGATGGTCAAGTTTGTAAATATGATAATTTAAGAATGAAGTGAGAACAGGAAAGAGCAGTAAATTATATATTTATGTAATTTTAATTATGCTATTTTAGTTATGCTTGTAAAAGACTATGGATATAGTTGAAAATACAAGTCATGAACCAAAAAACAATTGCATCAGTATTTCATTTTAGTTCTAAATCACAACTTAAGAAATACTAAATAGTTGTTTTGCAAATGTAAACATTTGATCAACTTCTTACAAAAAATGATACAAATTTCCTAAAGTTATCTTTTCTCATTCAGTGAGAAAACCAAAGTCTGTTTTGGGCTTCAGCAAGTGGACTGATTTATCTGGACATATTAGCACTTTCGAGTCCATCTAGGACTCTTTAATAAACTTTACATCAGAAGATGCTTTAATGCCTCTTTTAAGAATTTGTGGTATATGACATAACTTGCCAGCTGTAACCCTGTATGTGTGTAGTTTTGTAAAAAGAAAAAAGAAAAAAATCCTTGTTGGTTTTGCAGTTTAGCTAGCAATGCATCCCACACCTTGAACAACTATTCGAAAGACAAGTTCTTGTATTTTTCTGCAAGTTTGGTCACATAGTGATTTCAATTGTAGTCCTTGAACACAGCAACTTGTGCACGAACTAAGCACACTGCATTTTCTTTGGCTTCTCTAGATAAATATATTGCAGTCCATGCCTTGTTAGAAATGCAACATTCAGTATCAACTTTTTTAGTTTTCTCACATGAGCTTGAGTTGAGGTTCTCGGTGTCTGGGGCTGGGTGCTCGGGTATGTACTGTCTCACTCCCGGTGGCTCCCATGGGCCTGATGCCCATGGCTCATTAGGCCCCTTCCGGGAGGTGGGGATCCCTCAGGCCTCTTAGCCTGGGGCTACAGCCACTCAGGCACAGCTGGCTGCCGGCAGAGCCCGCTGATGTATCACTGCAGCCTCCTCTGGCTTCTGCTATGTGGCTGCTGGGAGACCCCTTGTCTGGGGCTTTTCTCAGCTCTTCCCAGGAGAGTGGCACAGTTGCCCCTCCGATAGTCCTCTTTGGGCTCTTGCACTCTGGGGGCCTCTGGATGTCTGGGGGGACAAGGCTATGGCTCCCCACATCCTCTAGCAGATCATTACATGGGGGGAACCTTTTGAATACCAGTGTGCTCATCCACAAAGGTGTAAAGACGGGTAATTTATAATCAGGTAGTTTATTGCGATGGTGTTGTGTTTATTATGTTGCTCTCTTTTTTGCTTGTTTTCTCTTTGTTTTCTTTTTTCTTCTCTCAACATAGTGTCTTCATTGTCACACCTAGATAACTGTGGGAATTAGCTCGCTACAACTGAATTCCATACAATAGGGAGCTGTTGTTATTTTGCCTATCCGATAGTGGTGCAACAGATCAAAAATCTCACGGTTTGGATTGGATCATGTTTTTTTCATCATGGATTAGATCAATTTTCGGATCAGCAGAAAAAAGAAAAAAAGTCAAAAATTTGACTCACTATTTACTTAAGTATTTTTTGCCTAAACAAATACAGTTCAAATATAAGGACCCTGACAACACTGAAAAACTGAGCTACACTGTACAGATTACTGTTACTTTGTATTATTGATTTTTTATCAATTGTGGTAATGAACAATTCTCAACTGAAAACCACTTAACAAAATCGAAACCTTAAAATATGCATTAACAACTGCCAAGCAAAGAACTAATTTTGGATTGCCAGTTTGTTAAACTCTTCCAGTTTGTAATAAAAGAATCGATAAGTGCAGGGCTTGTTTCTATACTTATTTTACCATTGCACTTGGCACACACAAGTCTTTCACATCCGTTTTGTGCTACACCTTTTCAGCATGTCTCAGCCTGCATTGGCATCCTTCATGCAATGGAGTCATTGAAGCAGGCTGTGATCCAAACAGAGGGTTCAAGGGTGGCACATGAGGTAATAGCAAAGGGAACCAACCACCCACCGGCTAGCCAAGCACTGCTGTACAGGTACTGCTGGCATTCCTGGGCCTGGAGCAAATTCTCACATCATAACCTTCCCAATATCTAGCTTTGCTCTCTGGTCCAGGACACATTGTATTTCATTGTTTAGTTATGGGCTTGGACATTTTGTTCAGTTTTCTTTTTTTTTAATGAGGTCTAACACCCCCTCCGGCTTCCTGCCAAACAACAACCCAAAGGGGAAAATAATTCAGTGGAGGCCTGGGGCATCTCCCACACTGCAAATAAGAGGGTCTAGTTTGCAGTGCGTCCCCAATTGCATTCATCCTCATGAACTAACTTCGAAATCATGGGCTTTAATTAAAGTCTTATTCAGACCCTCCACCACCCCGCCAGTCTCAGAGTGGTAGACGTTAGGCAGAGCAGATTTAACACTTTCTCACAATTCATAGAGCTTTTTTAGTATGCAAGACAAAAAGGACTTGCCCTGGCAAGTCATTAACTCTTTCGCGATGCTGATCTGGGAGATGACCTCAAAGAGCACTTGTGACACACTCTGTGCAGAAATGTTTCACTGCTTCAGGGTATCATACAGAGGTGGGACCAAGTCATTGTTTTGCAAGTCTCAAGTAAGTCTCAAGTCTTTATTCTCAAGTCTCAATTCAAGTCTCAAGTAATGTCAGGCAAGTCAGAGTCGAGTCTCAAGTCACTGGTGTAAAAGTCCAAGTAAAGTCACAAGTCGTAAACTTTGAATTTCAAGTCGTTTCGAGTCTTAAAAAAAATGAAAAAAAAGAATGTTGTTATTATATATTAAATGTAAATATTAGACCACGTGTTTTTTTAAATCTGTTTATCTCAACACATGATGAAACAAGTGAACTTAGAAAATATACACATTTTCTTTTTAAATCTGGTTAATTTGATTGTCTTTGCTATAGCTCATGCACACATACATACGAAGTGTGGTTTAAATGAATGAATGAATGAATGAATTGAATTAATGGTGCACACTTTCTATATAATATGCGTATTCAATTTTAGATCTGGGGCAAAGTCAGGGCTAGACTGAGACAAAAAATCGGCCTGGGCATTTTGACTAGAGACCGGCCCACCGGGTATTATAGGAAAAGCAGGTGTTTAGCAGAAATATTAAACAACCTAACTAATAGGGTTGCCAATTCCCAGCTAAAAAAAAATTTAACCACCCCCCACCCCCCTTCATGATGAATAATCGACATAATCGACTTTAATTTAATGTTAAAAAAAAAGCACAGAAACCATTTTTTTTACAGTAATTAAATAGATTCAACATCT
>VUQR01015998.1:6272-20762 GCA_015108515.1 Hemichromis elongatus | reverse complement strand
CGAAGTTGGGTCGGCTTTCTCCAGCGGCTTACCATATGACCAAAAAGCTAAGAGACATAGCGACATAACGAATGCCGTAGCCTACAGTCTTGTTAAACACATGCTACCAATAAACACGGTCGAAAATGAAGCACTGAGAAAATAAAGGCCGCTTTAAAGCCTGAAGCAGTGGCTAGACTTGTCTTCCTGTCCCGCAACCTGCAGGCTTTTGTCAGACTGAAGTTTTATATATATGATTGCACCTAGGATTTAAACAATGTTCTGTTAGCATCTTTATTTTAAAACTGTTTGAAAAGCTAAGCTGTACAACAAGGAGAGACTGAGAATTTCATTTTAGTTCTCAGTTTATTTGATATTGACAAAAGTTTTGTCTGTTCTTCTGTAAAACAAACTAAGATTTATTTTTTAGAATTAATATTTTGTTTCTAGGTGGAATTGACGATTTAGCGGTCTGTTTTGTTTGTTCTGTTTTGAAACTTGAACGCTTTAGCGGCTACCTTTTGTCTAGTTGTCAATATTTGCCTTTATTTATCTGAAACTGAAGTGTCACGTTCCTTAAGTACATCTGCCCTGTTGAACTTGTTATAGGAAATAAATATTTAAATCAAAACAAGCTGCTGATTCTCCCGTCCAGGATGTAAAAGTGCATTGTATATAAATGCCACATATGAAGTGAAATATCTAAATGTGCTCCAGATTTCAGCCCTGTCTTCTTTTTCTGTCTCTTTCTTTAAACGTCCTATAAATCCGTGCGAAGCGATCCTCCGTTATTTCCGGGTCCAGTTTCGCAGCCTCACAAACGAGGCTGACATCACAGTCGTCAGCAGACTTTATCCCGTCACACAAAATAACAAGAATCAACAGGGGGAGAGTATAAAGCCACAATATGGCTGTAATAAATCAGCTAACGCAGCATTTATCACCAGTCTGCGTGCGCTGCGTGGACGTTTGAGAGCGACAGGCTCGTCCTCCTCAGCCTCTCTGATGGAAAGAGAGCAGCAGGTTTCCTGTTTGGAGTTTTCGACAGTGCATCCATCAGCCCAGCACTCCGCCATCTGCTGCTAACGCTGCAGTGCTCGGCCCAGCTAAGTGCCATCTGCAGCCAACTTCGCTTACATCGCTCGGAGAACTTTTACTTTGGACTTGCGAGCGCTGAGTGGAGCAGGGGCGGCTTCGTCAAATCTGGTGAGCTCGTTTGTCCGTTTGAGAAGAAGGCGGCAGCAGCATGTGAAAGGCAGGAACTTGGTAACATGTACGTTCTTCTTCCTTCTGTGCCATCGATCATGCTGCTCAGTTAGATTTTTGTTTTATAAGAGTTAATTTCTGTCACAATGCTTCATCTACATTGTCCAACTCTTAGTCATCCAGCCTTAGCTGTAATTGTGTCATCTGTCCAGATGAGGGAGACAAACCTTTAAAACGTACAAACAGACCATCCAGGCACAATCATGCACCTGAGACAAGCATCCCGCTGAGCCAGTCCTGCAGCGACTCACTGTTGCATCAGCGTAGCGGCCAGTGAAAAATGTTGTCTGCTGTATTTAATCTGTCCTCCAGCACCGGTTACAGGAGCCGTGAAGCGCCGTTGGTGGACTCGACTACTTTAATACCAGTTGGAAGATCTTGCAACTTGTCTCAAAATCGACACTTGCAAAGGCAAGCTTACTCTTGGTGGGCTCATAAATCCTTTTACTCGGATGTCTCTGCTTTGCAAGCTGCTTCTTCTCTCCTCCGTTTGGGTTTGTGACAGCATACAAATACTGATATTAATAAACTGATGCTGGACAGGTGGCTAGCACCTGCACGATCAGCAAATAAGACAGCACAGGCTGATATCAGTGGTTGATGTTCATCTGTTGTCTCATCAGGTTTGCTTTGACCAAATTTTCAATGAGGGATTAGAAACTTACATACTTTGAAGGTGGTTGATTTATAAAAAAGGCAATAAAAGTAAATAATTTCATTTAATTCTAATTAGGTACAGGGCTGTGTATTTGATTTGTGTTTTACTCAAAGCAGTCATCTCACAATTTAACATCTTTCACAAGTAAAAATACGACTTTTCAAGGATCTGATGTAATATGTTATATTTACGCTCGTCTGCAGGTTGTTTCCACTCTCGGCATGCAGCACAAAGAAAACCCGGCCTTGGTGACATCCCCTCCACTCTAATATGATTGTGGTTTAATACCCATTACAGCAGTGGAGAGGTGCTGTCATTAGCAATTCAGCAGGGCTGTAACTCACCCTCCCTTCTTATAATGATTGAAAAAGAGGCGGCTATAAATGGAAACAAAAGTGCTGGGCTCAACAGAAAAGGAGCACCAGCCACAATTTGTGGGATGAGGCGAGCGCACGCTTGATGACCCACGGCCTTGTGGGTAATGCAAGGTCAGTCCAAGGAATTGGATGATCTGAGAGCCAGGCGTTGGAAGAACCGCTTTGTTGGCACGAGGCAACAAATCAACAACAGCAGAGAGGGATGGAAAAAATCTGAGAAGGAGGAGAGAGGGCAAGGAGTGGCCGATGCAGGGGGTGGTTTATTTGGAAAAAATAATGTCACATATAGAAGATTCAGTTTACATGATCTCAAAGTAGGAATCTGGCAGTGATGTTGCTGACAGGTAACGTAACCAACAAGAAGTGGGCGGGTCCTGAGTTAGAGGAACTTTGGGGTGAATGAGAAAGAAGGGTGTCGCTCACAATCATAAGCTGGAAAATAAACGAGAGCCTGGATTGATGCCTTTTCGTGAGTAACAGGAGAACAGCTCCAACACATGTAACACACGGCTGGTCGCTAAAGAAAACCTTCTGATTCTGAATGAGAAAGGTGTGATTTAAATGAATGACCATGTTTGGGTCCATTCAGACACACAAACACATGTTTGACTTTGTTAAAATGATAAAGAATCACAACAAAGAGTCCGAATTGCCCCTGGGATCTGACATGCTTTCAGTTTTCTTTCTATTTTCAGAATAATGGGACATGGAACGACACCTGCAATGCGTCCCACTCCACTAGCATAAAACCTGCCTCCATCACCTTACCACACTACTTCACACAACTCAAACAGTGTTGCTGTCTGTGGTTCTCGTGCTATTTTGGACTTGGCCTAGTTTATCTCAGGGGAGGTTGTTTGGTTTCTACGTCTAGCCAGCTTCACCCAACAGCTGATGCTCACAGGCTGAGGGAGCGTGGCATCTCTAATGCTACGTCCACACTCGTTTTGTCTCCGTTTTGTCCGTCCACACTGAGACGGAGGGAAAACGGAGCGTTTTGGAAACCCTCTCGAAAACGCATTAATCTGTAAACGCAGCGTGTTGGCGTAGCGTGGACGGCCAAAACGGAGATTTTTGAAAACGATGACGTATGTTAGTCATATGATGCAGTCATGTGACCACTTTAACCAAGACGGTCAGACGGCATCGTACCGCAGTTGTTTTGTTTGCTCAAAGTTTTCAGTGGCCGTGTTGAAGATTAATATGAACTCATTTGTGACTCGGAGCAACAGCTCCACCTCATCATCATATAATGTGACACATTCGCTGCTTTGTCTCGCCATTTCGCCGCTCGTTTTAAAGAGCCAGAAAGTAAATAAACAACACATGGAAATGACGCAGGTCGTCTCGTCAAACGTTTCACACATGCGCGGTACTGGTGTGAAAAACGACTCAAAACGATAGCGTGGACGCGGATCGTTCTTCCACGAAAGCTCCATTTTCCAAAAGATCCAGAAAAGTGTGGACGTAGCATAAGTCATCCGAGTGACTTCCTCAGGCTCAGCTGACTGCAGGTTTCTCAACTTTATAAACATCACATTTACATAATGACCAATACGGGCCACTGAGTCAGTCCCATGATCATTGATATGGTAATTGAGGACTGATCAATGGCCGTGAGCGCCAATCACGGCATTGTGAGAAACTTGAACTTGAACATTGTGAGATGGTGAAACAACGATCAGACCAGCGTTCCTCCAGGATGTGTACACCTCATCAGTGAACTGTGGGTGTAAATATACTGCAGAGTCCTGGCCTGACCAGGTTTTGTGCCATCTGTTTACCCGAAGGTTGTTTGGTTTTAATGATGTATAATTCATCTTTGGCGTAGCAATTTTTGCAGTTTGAAAAAAAAAACAGAGATGTCATGTTTTGAGAAAACCTGTCGTCTTTCTCTCCTGGATCATCCGGAGGATCCTTTAGGTGCGTTCCCATCAAACCGCATCCCTGATATGATGTTCTCCTGCTCGTTATAAAGTCCTATCGCACACACAGACGTGCCCGTCGCATCATACGACCAACAAACTGCAGACGATTTCCACAAAGCCTCATCACTGAGAAAGCACGCAGCGTTCCAGAAGTTAGGATAAGGCAGAGGTCTATCTCTAACTAGCGGGCATAATTATCTTCTCCTTCATTAGAAAACTAAAAAGAGAAGCGTGTTCCCTGTAATTTGCCCCCTGCTGTGATCTTTTTTATTTTATCCTTTTCCACAATTAACCCAATCTGTTACGGCTAAAAGAATTATAAAGTCAGAGGATGAGCGGCACTTCTGAACTGAAAATTTTACAAGAAGAGCTTAGAAGTAAAGTCAGTCAGAGAGAAAGACGTGAGCTATTACCAGGGACAAAAACAGAGTCGAGGAAAATCAACAGTCAGGGGTGGGGGGTGTACTGAAGTCACCAAGAAGAGAGGAGGAGGAGGGAGAGTTAATATTATTTCAGATTATAGTACAGCGTGAAAACAATTATGTTTCTTTTTCTGGTCAGTCTGCATCTAGTGAACCTCCTGTTTATAAGTTATTGCAGTAGGAGTTCGCATGGCTTCTCTCCGGGTGCTCCAGCTCCCTCCCACAGTCCAAAGACATGAGGTTAGTGGGGGTGAGGTTAACTGGTCACTCTAAATTGGCCATGGGTGTGAATGTGAGTGTGAGTGGTTGTCTGTCTCTATGTGTTAGGCCTGCGACAGACTGGTGTGCCCTCTCTCGCCCTAAGGCAGCTGGGAGAGGCTCCAGCCCCCCGTGACCCTGACACGGAAAACTGGAAGAAAACGGATTTAAGGTTGTATCTAATATCCGATATCAGACGTCTTAATACCCCGAACTTTAATTATAACGACAGAATGTGTCCCGGCGGTGTGAATACAACACGCTAATCATTCATCCAAAAATGATTCATTCTTTTTCATAATTTTCTGTAAAACATGGTGTCAGGGTGACTAATGATGACCTAAACTTAACACGGTGAACACGAATTTACCAAAATAAGAGTTTATGGGTGAAAAACCCAAAGGAGCGAAAAACGTTCACACATTTAAAAACATTTTCTTTCTGTGATTCCGTAAATGCACGAAGCATAAAGAGAAGAAGGAAATAAAACCAGTTCTGGAAGTTTTGTGGAGCGAAGCTGGAAAGAAAACTGCAGAAATAACATTTAAACCTTTGTGGGAGACAAAAGCTTTTCTTTTTTAACTCTTGGTAAGACAATTAGAGCCCATCTCTGACAGCAACTCTGGTTATTCATATTATCTATAACACATCAAGTTAGAGCTGCTGGTTCCTAATTGGAGTCAAAGCGGTGATGAAAATCCATCCACTTCATTATCTAACGCAACGAAAACAAAACTCCCTGACAAAAGTGCCTCGATGATCGCTCCTTCAGAGCATTTTTTCACTGGAAACAAAATCGAACGGATGATGAATCGCTCTCTCCTCTCTCTGGGTTTGCCTGGTGCCAAGGCGCTCAGGATTTAGAACCACTACTGGTGTCCATCTGCACACCGGATTTAAAATGTGGCTACGCTGTGACCCGTCTGTTGTCCGAGGCCTCTGGAGACGGAGGGAGACGAGGACGCGGTGCCAGGAAACACTCGCTCAGGCAAACGTGAACACTCGTGCTGCTTTGCTTCAGAGTAGAGCGGTTTATCGGGAGGTACAAACCGTTCACGGAGCTCGTGAAGGAGAGCGCTCTCCCCGTGTGCTGACGGGAATAAAAACAAACTCTCATCAGCGACACGAGGTGTTTAAAGCCATCTTAGCTGAACTGAGGATGTTTGTATTACAGTATCTGGGCTGCTGGTGTTTGTCTTTGTGTTATGATCTAATTTCAGATTACATTTTGGGGGATCAAAAAGTGTATTTGCAGACGTGCAGATTAGTGTTATCAGCAGGAACAGTGTGACCTGTGAAAAATGAGGATGTACATGAGAGAATCTGTGTTGTGGACAATCCTGCCTGTTGGTTTAAGGCAGCTTACCGGGCGTCTGTTGCAGCCAAATCCATTTTTATTCACCCTGTGGATTATACGACTGCTTGGCGAGGCTGCCCTCGTGCAACTAAAGCCAGCGGGGACACACGCAGGTGGACGTCCTGAATATAGAGCACGGAAAGTAGACGGAAACTGTTGACGCCTTGCACATAAAAGCAATGTGTTACCAGTGCTTTGCTTTTTTTTTTTTAATTTAAAGATTAAAGCTTTGGGTGCAAAATCCAGACAGACAGGGTTTGAGTGGCGTGCGCTGCCTGTGGAGGGCGCTGACGCACTGGTAATGAGAGCAGCTGTCTGGAGGGGTGCTGAGGACACACTTCTCAGTCTCTGCATGTGTGTGAAGTCTCGGGGCTGGTGCTAACAATTGACGCTCGCTTGCAGAGAAAGTCCTCAAACAGACCCGAGAGCCTGTCACAGCACACAGAGAATAAAGGACGTCGTAGACGGTGCACAGCCTGAATGTGAAACATGAAAGGCTTCTAGATTTGATGTGCTTTTGTGACATCACACTGCAGAGTAATGCACCTTAAAGCCCTCTTAAAGCTCTCAAAGCTTTAAATAAAAGTAAACTCAAAGAGTAAATGCAGGTTTAGCATTTTTAATGGATTAACTTCAGGTTCATGAGAATGAATACTTATGAGTACAATATAGTTTTTTTCTGTTAAATAATCTCACTACATGACTGAGCGTGGCTTTAAGAGGAAGGGGGCGGGACCTTTGCCACAGCAAAGGCGGGTTTCACATAAATACACTTTCTTCATCGGGTGATTCATGCCGAGCATCTCCAGCTGAGTCAAGACTTTAAATATGAAGCTGCACTTTAGAGGGAAGCACGCGGAAGGTAGCAAAACCAGGCTAGCTAAGCGCGGTAGGCTAATCAAACAATACAAACACCGGAGGTTAAACATGTTCAGGGGAGGTGTGGACCGACATACACACAAACCGGACTTGAACTGATGGATTTGATTCTTATGGAAGATGTAAGGTTAATATATCCACCCGTCTGCCCAGAAATACACCGGTGTGCGTCTGCGATCAGGACATACAGTGTGCTTAGAAGAGAAAAGGTTTTCTCACACTGTAAGCTGCTTCTGCTCCGTACAGTCAGTGCCAAACCAAGTTCAGCTGCAGGTAACAGATACGCGAGCAGGTGAACTTGTTTATCAGACACGCTCCATAAACATGCAGCAGGAAGTCATTTTCTGCATGTTGGAGCATTTCTGTTTCCCGTTTTTAGGTGACACACGGAAGACAATGGAGAAAATGGCCTGAGCAGTGATGCTGAGCTGTTTACATATCTATCAGGTAACCGGTCTCAGCTTGGCACGAGCTTCCGGGGAGCACAGATGCTTAATGGCTTGACAGGTTGCGCCCGAGCTCTCCGGCCTCGAGTGAAGCGCCGCTGGCTGCCGGACGGAGACGCCAAACAGCCTCGGCACAGCCAGCGGACATTGGAGCAGGTCATCGTGCCAGCTGGGGCTGCAGGGTTCATGCCACTGGCTGGCATAAAGAGGACCTGAGATCAGAATGACAGCACAGACTTGAAACTGAGTCTGGGACATCGCCGTTAACAGCGCCGTTATAAAGAACTGCAAATATGTTGGCCAGAGTAAGTTGGGACTGATGGAGGATACGGGGTACAGGGGCTTATTGGGTTGATTTGGGGATTTTTCACCCTCCCACCCATGTGTTTGGCACAGGACACGAGGACAATGAGGTGTCGTCTATATAAAGAGGTGCAGCTCGAGCTGAACGCTTGAACCGTTTGGGTCCCAAATACCGGCGCTGTAGTTTTTAGAAACAATTTAAATTTAAGGGGAAAATCTAACAGACTGGCTGGCTGCTCAGATAAAATCATCAATTCACCCTTTAAAACAAAAAACAAATCTGTGTTGTTTTTTTAATTCTGATGCATAAAATGCAATAATAAAAATCTATATTTCAAACCCGACTACTTCATATAACAATGTTTTTTTATTGCTGTTACAAATCTCTGTAGATTCATGGGAATGCTCAACCGTGCATGCTCATCCCATTGATTCAAACATCAGCACAAACCTATTTCTCTCTGTGGCCATGGTCGACAAATGCAACTCTACGCGGTTTCACTGGAGAGAAGCGCTCGCTGCAACTGACCACAAATAATCACATCCAGGCATCCATCTTCTTCACTGCTTGTCCAGCTGAGCTCACAGCGGGACTATGGCCACATAACGCCTCTACAAAGGAAGCAGCATGTAGTCAATATTACATCATGTAAAGACCGTTGATGCAACGCAACATTGAGACCAACGCCCTGAAGTTGAGCCTGTTTTAAATCACTGCTGACTGCAAAAACGGAAAAACAAGTAAGAAATGATCGTTCTTTGAGAAAGAATTGCAATTTATTGACAGCATTAATATTTGCTTGTTAGGACGTGCGTCCTGTCACCAGAAGCCGCTATAAACAGGACGAAAGTGTCGTTCCCTCACCCGGGTGTCGGGTGGTGTTGGTCAACACCTGAAGACAGTTGGGATAACCGCGCGCTTGGGATCCGGAGCAGCCAGAAGTGAGGCCTTTTACCTTTTACCTTGCTGTTTGTCCCAGCCTCAGACTCGGGGACTCATCTGAAAATAGCCTCGAGCGGTGCCAGAAAGCGAAGCAGCGGCTGTGTTTGTAAACGCCGCGGTGACGCCGGAGATGACGTTTGGTTTGTGGGGATATTATTTTGGGTCAGCTGTGATTCGCTGCCATATTGACCGGTGAAGCAGGAAGGCCAGGCCACAGAGAAAGAGCATATGTCTGCCTTTCCCTCTGCTGCTGCCCCGACATGTGTTACTTCCTCCTCGCTCAGCCCACCTGCTCGGCCAAAGCCTTACAGTTTCATACGAATGCCAGCCTACAGCAACAGAATGTGTCAGCCTGAACAGATCAGGCTCCTCAAAGCCAGAGCAACCCTGGTCGGATAATAGAGTTCAATGAAGTCATTTGAACTCATGTCACAAATGCTATGAAATCATATTCATTTCTTATGCTTCCAGATTTCTCAGAAAATCAGTTTTTCAGTATAAAAGACTGACGTAGCATCAATGCCTGAAGAGTGAAGCCAAAGTAAAAGCACCTGCATGCTTATAAATAGTTCAATTTGACGTATACAAAACACCAAATCACAGCAACAATTGCTTCAAGGTGCTTTAGATTAGAAGGTAAAGACCTCACAATAACACAGATGGGCCTCTATGAACAAGCACGGAGAGGAAAGTCACAAAAACCGACGGTTCAGTAAGATGTTCGAGTCAAAAATGTGAAATTGTGAGCAACTAGTGTACAAACCTTTAACATGTGCTTTAACAGCACGCCATCACCTCTCATTATAAAAAAAAAAAGGTGTAATCATGCATTTTGTTTTGTTTTTTTTAAATCAGGAGCTGGGAAACAAGAAACGGCTTAACGTGCGTTTATTATTTTTAAAAATACTTGAGGCCACCAAGGCCTCTCCTTCAACCTCTTAGCAGATGCACAAATGGTATATATATATAAAAATTACAAGATTTTCAGAGAACTTGACCTCTGACCTTGACCTAGGGTTCAAGGTCACTGTGATTCTAACCTATCTGGGATTACCTCTGGTGTGAATGTAGAAATCATTCACACAAAGCTGGGGCCTGCCACCCAGCTGGAGGGCTGACAGGGATAGCCCATCAGCGTTTTATGGCTGAGAGGTTAAAACTAAAGGAATCCTGTTTATTTTTGTGCTCTCTGCACTGACCAATCTGCTTATACTGTAGCTTTACAATAGTCTCTGTTTGTTTTCTGCTTCTAATATCTTTCTGGAGAAAAGAGAAACTAAAATAAAAACTAAAAGGTGAGCCTGCGTCGGGCAGGTAGCTCTGCCTGTCCAACAACAACCACGAACCTCATTCACAACAACCCAACAGCTGATTGTTGCTTTACGCTTCCATCTGGTCGCCTTATTGATCAGATAGCATTGGAGGAAAGCCTGTGAGCTCTTGATCACAAGCCGGGGATTCGTGGATATTTATTATCGCCCGGTGATCGATCTGGGTCACGAGGCCCAGCCTCCAGCATCGTACACAGAGAAACAAATACGACCTCGCCGGCACATCTCCCAGTGCAGCCCTGACAGGCTCATAAAATCCGACTGATGTCCTTCTGCCCGAGAAAAAGGATTCATTTTTCCAAGGATTCATCCACAAGGGAAGAAATTAAGATTAATGGCTTGTGCGCGCCACAGCAGTTTGCAATTGGCTTTGTGATGGAGACTGTTTGCAGCTCGGCAGCGTAATATATGCAAATGTGACCTGGAAGTGTGTAAACGGGTGTCATCAAAATGATTCTGAGCTCATTCACAGTCGGCTTGGCAGCGACACAGTGGAGTGCTGGTTGAGACAC
This sequence comes from Hemichromis elongatus, assembly GCA_015108515.1. Classification (NCBI taxonomy): domain Eukaryota; kingdom Metazoa; phylum Chordata; class Actinopteri; order Cichliformes; family Cichlidae; genus Hemichromis; species Hemichromis elongatus. Next base: position 10,103 of record VUQR01015998.1, on the reverse strand, counting down.
TAAAATATTTAAACGAAGGGCAAAGTGCAGCGCAGTTCACAGGTGAGAGCGTTTCTGAGCAGCAATTTCATGTGCAAATCAGCAGGTGCATTTCTCCTTCCTGAACTCTAGGGGGCGCTCGTGTCCTGATCAAATCAGTAAAAGTGGAGCTCAAACAGCTTCAGGCGGCGCGTTCGAGAGGAGACGAGCATGAGTCACCTGCAGACAGCCTGCGCTGGTCTGTTAGAGTCAAGTTTGTCTTTCTGCCGTTTCATGTCCAGAACACCAGCGTGACCTTTACACACGCTGCAGACTCAACGCAACAACGCTGAGCCTCTGAGGTCAGAGGGGAGACGCCGAAACAAGCAGCGAAGACGACGTTTGCTGGGAGATGGCCAAGGTGAACCAAGGTCAAAGCTGCAGCTGTATTTTCACATCAGCGGTGGAATAAGATCAAGCATGCAGCGATCATTTTACAACAGCAATGATTCATTTCAACACGCTGGCAGACTGCCCACGGGGAGCACCAGGTGAACGCTCCCCCCCCCTCGCCAACACGCTACGCTCTCGCCACAGCGTCCACGGCCTGCAGATGCTCGCCTCAAAGAGACGCACAGATTCTCACGTGCAGACATCCCCTCTGTTTGTGTCTCTATCAGCACAGTGGCTACCTGCTCCTCTGCAGGGAGGGGCTAAAAACACATAATAATCTCAGCTAAAAGCTGAAACGTAAAGACAGGGTCAGTCAGCGTGTGCGTGGGTTCTCTCCGGAAACCCCTGCTTCCTCCGACAGTCTGAACACATGCATGTGAGGTTAGCTGGTTAGCGATAGGTCGGCAACCTGTCGAGGCTGACCCTGTCTGTCGCTCTGCGGCAGCTGAGACAGGCTCCACGCTCACTGCGACCCTGGATAAGCAAAAGAGAACGGATGGATGGAAAAATATAATACATTTCCAAACAACAGCATTATGAAAAAGAAAGGAGGAGGAATGACTTCCAGCTCAAAGACAGACAAAAGTAATTTTTTTAGCTCGCACCTCAAAGTTCTATAAATTTTCAAAACGCATTAATTTAAATTATAAATAAATTACAAACATATTTAACAAAGGATGTGTTTTATTATCTGGTTGTTAAAGGATATGAAAAAAGGAGGCATATTTAAAGTAAATATCAATACATACTTGGAGAAGCTGCTTGTTTCCCAGTGTTTCCTACACATGGAGCAGGTACATTAGCAGCAAATATGTTGGGGACTTATTTTAGCGCATTATTTATCGATTTAATTTTCTGCTTATGGTTTTGCGCTGGTCCCTCCTGTCTCAGCCCAACAGCTGGCTCGGCCCAGTTGCCGTTGTGGTTCGAGATGAGAGGATCTCGTGCTGTGGTTATTCTGCTCCAGAGCCCTGTTATGAACCTAAAGATTACTCTAATCAGAACCTGAAGCGTGACGTGTGTGAAGAACCGGTTCACTGAGTTGAACAAGGACTAAAGTCGTGAGCTGCAGTCCAAGAGGACCAGGGACGAGCTCGTTCACAAGAAGCGTAGAGAAGAGGCAGCTGATTGTGTCGCTGAGTGGAAAAAAGTACTAAGCAAACAAAATACTTGCAAGAGCAACTTGTAAGTGGTATCATTTACACATCCAGTGGTTTCTGACATGCCCCACGTCAGGAGCCAAAAAAGAATTTGAATAAATACACACATCAGCATCAAAGTTACATGTCAAAATCAGGTTCAGTCACCTTAGTTTCTCTTCATATTTTTGACTGTCTGGTTGTCTCCACCAGTGGGACTCGCCCCACAGTTTGAGAACCACTGCTACAAAGCATGCTATACATGCAGAAATGTGGGTAAACCTTACATTTGTATCGTTATTGTGGGATTTGGAGGGTCCAGTCTAATGATGTTCCTGTGTGAAACGTGCGTCTCCGTAAAGGAAAAACCCGCACAAAGCCCTGGACTCATCCGAAACAGGATGAAGCTGAATCTGTGTAAGCTGTGACAGCAGCAGATCTCAGCCCGTGGTTCTGTAACGCTGGGGTGTCCGCACACTTTGTTATACATACTGAACAGGACAAATGTGTTAGTGCTCCCTGGTGGATAAAGCACATTATAACAACGCTGCATATAAATTCCCTCAAACAAATGGAAATTTCTGTACAGTAGTGCACTACTGAGGTGTGTGTGGGGGGGTATTATATCTTTGTGGGGACCAAAATCCCGTCCCCACGAGTTTGAAGGCATTTTTGAGACTCAAAATGTGGTTTTAGTGTCAGGGTTACAATTAGGTTATGGTTAGGTTAAAGGTAAGGGTCAGGCATTCATTTTTGATGGTTAGGGTTAGGGGCTATGGAAAGCATTATGTCAATGAGATGTCCCCACAATTTATGAAAACACAGCGTGTGTGTGTGTGTGTAGCCTTCTTAGAGTAAAATGAGCCAGGCTCTGATCTGTACTTAAATATTGTTCATCATTTATGTTAGAGTGTATATAAAAAGTGTAAATGTGCACACACTGCCACCGATGTGTTCTCTGTCTGCAAAGCTTAGAGTTTAAGAGGCGAGCGCATTTCTGATGGGAAGGAAACGGTGAGCACCGACTCCGCCTGTCCCAGAGAATATTTCAAGGGCAAACCTGTTGATGCGATCTGCGGCAGGGCAGACAAGAGGCAAGACGGGGAGCGAGCGAGCGGGTAAAAATGAATAAGTTGACAAACGAATGAGTCCCAGGGAAGCGTGAGGACAGATGATGCGTTATACTGTGATGCTTGAAAAAGCGGGATGTTGTAGAGTTGTAGGGCAGCCAGTACTCAAAGAGCAGAGGGAGGGAAATAAACGGGAGGGGTGGAGGGAAGGAAAGAGAGAGACGGGAGGGAGAGCGAGAGGATAAATCCTTACTACATAATGATTAGAGCTCACAAGCCCTTCCTGTGACATGGAGTGTAGGAGTCAGGATTACAGCCGGCCAGAGGAGCCAGAGTGAAAGCTCTGCTGATGGGCGAAGGAGGGGCACAGGTAGGAACAGCCCCCCCAAAAAACAAGGCATACAGGACAACAAGTGCAGCCAACTGAGAGCTAGAGCAATCAAGTTGTGCTTGGAGAAAGGTCACGAGCAAGATCCAAGAATTTCCAAATTCCAGCCGCTGCCTCACATCTGCACCCCTGCTCTGGCCATCTGTCGCCAGCCGCTGACGGCCTCGTCCCAGGCAGCTGGATCATTTCTCAGAGTCTTATTTTGATGGAGTGGCCGCAAAAGTACCGCTCGCACCAGAGGAGGACGAAGGAGGCAGGCTGGGAAATGAAGAGAAGGGTCACCCTGCGGAACCTGTGATAGATGGGGACACACGATGCGGACAGGTGTCAAAGATGGAGTAGATCTGCGTCTTCACGATCCGGGCAGTGACGATCAAGGACGCGGGTGAAGAGCTGAAGGTTGAGGATTTCTTTTGGCGTAAGTTTCTGGCAGCTTTGTTAGTTTTTTTTTCTTCCTTTTCTTTTTCCCATAGTCTCACTTTCCAGCCAAGAGAGGAATTATCTTTCCCCCAGAGGTGTGCGGCTGGTGAAGACTTTAAAAAGGCTACTCCTTTATGCACACTCGCAGGTTTCTCCCAAATTCCTCCTCAGTTTCTCCTCCTGGGACATATTACCTGAAACAGTCTTCTGAGGCGGCCCTGTCAACAAGTTGAACCCGGAAAACTAAACCAAAAGCGCATCCGTGGACGGCCGCGATTATATCAACTTGCTTTGCTTCTCCTTTTCCTCCTCTGGCACCTGTTCACCTTGATCTCCCTCCGTCACTCCATCCTCCTCCTGCTCCTCTTCTTCCCCCCCCCCCCCCCCCTTTTTTTCACCTCAG
>VUQR01015997.1:0-11833 GCA_015108515.1 Hemichromis elongatus | reverse complement strand
TCCCTTCGCCTTCGGGTCAGGGAACGGGTCCTGACTGTCATCTGTGCTTATGCACTGAGTGGGAGTTCAGAGTACCCAGCCTTCTTGGAGTCCCTGGGTGGGACACTGGAGGGTGCTCCCCCTGAGGACTGTGTTGTCCTACTGGGAGACTTCAATAATCATGTGGGCAATGACAGTGAGACCTGGAAGGGCGTGATTGGGAGAAATGGGCTCTCGTCCCGAGTTCCTGAAGGCTCTGGATGTTGTAGGGCTGTCCTGGCTGACATGCCTCTGCAATGTTGCATAGAGATTAGGGGCAATACCCCTGGACTGGCAGACCGGGGTGGTGGTCCCCATCTTTAAGAAAGGGGACCGGAGGGTTTGTTACAACTACAGGGGAATCACACTCCTCAGCCTCCCTGGGAAAGTCAATGCCAGGGTGCTGGAGAGGAGAGTCCATCCATTAGTCAAACCTCGGATACAGGAGGAACAATGCGGTTTTCGTCCTGGTCGTGGAACACTGGTCCAGCTCTTTATCTTCTCAAGGATACTCGAGGGTGCATGGGAGTTCACCCAACCAGTCTACATGTGCTTTGTGGACTTGGAGAAGGCATTCGACCGTGTCCCTTGGGGGGTCCTGTGGGGGGTGCTCTGGGAGTATGGGGTGTCTGGGCTATTGCTACAGGCCATTCAGTCATTATACGACTGTTGGAAGAGCTTGGTCCGCATAGCCGGCAATAAGTCGGATTTGTTCCTGGTGGATGATGTGATCTGCCAGGGCTGCCCTTTGTCACCGATTCTGTTCATAACTTTTATGGACAGAATTTCTAGGCCTAGCCAAGTGGCGGAAGGCTTTCACTTCGGTGGTCTCAGGATCTCATCTCTGCTTTTCGCAGATGATGTTGTCCTGTTGGCTTCATCAGGTGATGGCCTCCAGCTCGGCTTGGAATGGTTCGCAGCTGAGTGTGAAGCGGTAGGAATGAGAATCAGCACCTCTAAATCTGAGGCCATGGTCCTCAGCCGGAAAAGGGTGGAGTGCCCACTCCAGGTCAGGGACGAGACCCTGCCCCAAGTGGAGAACTTTAAGTATCTCGGGGTCTTGTTCACGAGTGATGGGAGAAGGGAGCTGGAGATTGACAGACAGATCTGTTGTGTTGAAGAAAGAGCTGAGCGTAAATGCGAAGCTCTCAATTTACTGGTCGATTTATGCCCCTACCCTCACCTATGTGGGTAGTGACCGAAAGAATGAGATCACGAATACAAGCGGCGAAATGGGCTTCCTCCGAAGGGTGGCTGGCCTCTCCCTTAGAGATAGGGTGAGAAATTCAGAGTAGAGCCGGTGCTCCTCCACATCGAAAGGAGTCGAAAGAAGAAAGGCATCTGACAAGGATGCCCCCCGGCCCCCTCCAGGGTGAGGTTTTCTGGGCATGTCCCACTGGGAGGAGGACCTGGGGCAGACCCAGGACATGCTGGAGAGACTATAGCTCTCGGCTCATCTGGCCTGGGAACGCCTTGGTGTTCCCCCGGATAAGCTGGAGGAGGTGGCTGGGGAGAGGGAGGTCTGGGCTTCTCTGCTTGGGCTGCTGCCTCTGGCCCTGGTTAAGCTGAAGAAAATTGATGGATAGATGGATGCATGGATGGATGAAATTTGTTAAAGTTTGTTGTGGGTTTACTTATATTTTTGGGTCATTCACAGGTTTTATTTGTAGGTTAATACTTGTTTAATTGTTTTGTTGTTTATCTTGTTAAGTCAGTCAGGAAGAACTGTAGGGCCATTTTTTCTATAAATAAAGAGACTGTTATAGGACCAGCATGCACTGGGGTGGGCCTATGGTTTTTTACCAGAGCAGGAGAAGCAGCAGGAAGCAACAAATAAATGGATCTTGTTATTGCTTGCCAAACTGGATAAATAAACCATAAAACTTTCAAGTTTGGACAGTGGACTTTTTTGCCTGCGTACAAAACATTATCTCAGTGCATCAGTGGCTTATGGATTTTTAACTGTTGAATGTTTGATTGGCCTAACAGAGGGAATCGCCACTACAGAATATCTTTAGAACTACTATTTAAATTTATTTTAGCAATTGATGTTTTTTTTTTTAATGTCACAATTTCAGCACTTCTCCTTTATCGGAGAAGTGCTGAAATCGGCACTCTGGTGGATTTATTGTTTTTTGTGTGTTTTTAAGTGTTTTTTGTGATCCCCGAAGTAACTGCAAAAGAAGACCTGACTGCATTACAGTCAGGGCGGGAGCAGCGGCTTCACTCATGCGCGATTCATTTGCAGTTTGGACACACAGATGTGAACATCTCTTCCTCTGACAGCAGCTAGGGGTGACTGCTGCTTGAGGACTATCTGCCACATGTGAGTGCTTTGGCATGGTAGCACTCGCTGCTCGTTGAGAGTAAGAGCGATACGTGATACAACATCAGAAAAAGTCGCCAGATTTGTCGCTGGCTGTATATTAGAAAAAAAAGTCGCTAAGGGGGTCTGAAAATTTGTTAAATATAGCAACAAAGTTGCTAAATTGGCAACACTGAATGGAAGGCAGCGTCTGCATAACTGTTTCCAGTGTAGCAGTGAGGGCAGAATAACTCATCCAGGAGGCCACAGAAGAACCCAGAACAACTTCTAAAGAGCTACAGGTCTAAATTGCCTCAGTTAAGGTCAAAGTTCATAATTCAACAATAAAAAAAAAGACAGGGCAAAAATTGATCCCTGGAGGTGTTTCAAGGTGAAAATCACTGCTAACCAAAACAAACTCAAAGACTCAACTCCCATTTGCCAAAAATACATCTTGATCCTAAGACTTTTGGGAAAACTCAAACTGTTCCTATAAATATGGGAGCATGAAATTGTCCAAAATGCCTTGGTATGTGAAGTATTAGGAGTTCCTCTCAATGGAACTAAGGAGCCGAACCAACTCCTGAAAAACAACCCCACAGCATAATCCCTCCACCACCAAACTTTACACTTGGCACAATGAAGTTAGAGAAGTACCAGTTCTCCTGGAAACTACCAAAACCACATCTTATTCAATAGATTGCCAGGTGGAGAAGTGTGATTCCTCACTCCAGAGCAAACCTGTCTACTGCTCTAGAATCCAGTGGTGCTGTGTCTTACATCACTGTAACCAGCACTTTGCATTGTGCTTGGTGATGTAAGGTTTGGATGAAGCTCTCACATCGTTCTCAAGCTGAAGGCCACAAGAAGTTTGCAGGTTTGTGGTGACTGACTTTGCAGAAAGTCTGTGCATCCACCTTAGTACCTCCTGACCCTGCTTTGGGATATTTCATGGCCTTCCACTTCGTTGCTGAGTTGCTGTCATCCCCAATCACTTCCACTTCGTTATAATACTACTAACAGCTGACTGTGAAATATTTCTCAGTGAGGACATGTTGGATTTCACTGAATTCCTGAGAGAGACCCACTTTCACAAATGTTAAACAAAGCCGTCTGCATGCCCATGTGCTTGTTTTTATACACCTGTGGCCATGGCATTGAGCAAAACACTTGTACTCTATGATCTGGATGGGTCAGTGAATTCTTTGGCCACATTGTGTGGATACATGTACAAGACAGCTCCATAAAAATAATGAGTTCATTAAAAAATAAAAATGACATTTGGTTTTAAACACTACAGCTGACACTTCTTAAAAGGTCCCAAGTTAGTTGTAAGTATGTCTGCTTGCATCTTTCAGCTGAGTAGGGAAGGAACAGGATGTTAACCATCTCTGCTTAGTCAACACGCTGACATCGTCCCTGTGCTCCTGATTGTGTTTCCTGCCTCAGCACTTCCTGGCTTTTTTGGGTCATTGTAGGGTCGCGTAGAGCAGGGAGACATCCTTGAGGGATGCCTGAATCTTTTTATTCCTTCTGATAAATCTTCACCATTCACATTTTTTGTGCTAAAGTGAGCAGGCTTGTAACCTGAGCAGGGGGCAAGGAGTGTGTGCGGCTGTGGGGGTTAAGGCGTGCTGACCACCTAGTCCAAATATAACCATCTCATGGCTAGCTTACGCGAGCATGGCCCCAGGCTCCTCTGATTTCCACGACACCTGATACATAAGGTGCACACCAGGGGATGTGCTCTACAGGAAAACATGTGGCGATTGAGTTTCACTGCTTCCAGCTGGCTGTTTTTGTGCCAGCTGCACACACTAGCATGCACATTAGTTGGAGACCGAGATAAAAAAAAAGGAAAATGCCTGCAGTGCTGTGCTGGTGGAAAAACATGTCCAGACATGTGTGAAAGTCACAATGACGCTACACTATGGCAAACCTCCATTCACATTTTAGGAATTTACTCCTTTTGAATCCTGTGATTCACACAAGTGAGTGGGACTGATGTGTATCCCAGTCTATACTGGAAGAGTGCAAATCAGAGAGACCCACTTATTTCTGATTGCCTTTTGAAGTTTTAACATCGATATCTTGTCACTGCCACGTTGATCAGTGCACCAGAAGGGGTCATGCAAAATTTAAGCCTCATTAAAAATCTAAAAGAATAAGTTATTTCAAAAAGGCTCATCGGGGAATCTATCCATCGATGCCAAATGGTTTTGTACAAGGCTGTAAACATGTTTACTTTTGCTGTCAAGATTGATTTTTTAATGTCAATGGGGATTTGGATTCATTGGTGTCATTCATCTATATACAACCCCAGCATTTTCCCAGCCCCTTAGTTTCACACACACACTAGGAACAACTGCCTAAAAGTGAGCTGACAAAATGTGTATGGTAGGTAAATAGTTCAAAAGACAGTCGTGTTAATATGAGCTGTTATCCTAGAGCAGAAAGGAAAAACAATTCAGTAACACAAAAAGTGAAATAAAGAAATGCTCGAACAGAGAAAACTGACAGCAGACGTCAGATGAGTAAACGAATCAGCGCTAGAATGAGTTTGTAAAGGGACGATGACTTTACATTTGAAGTGTGTGATCACGATACCAAAACTCTGAAGAAAGAACCCAGAACGAGCATTTCCCTCCAAGACGTGACTACAGATCCTGTTCATGAACTTCGCTTTAGAAGCTGTTAAAGACCAAAAATAAACGCTGGCCTTTTAGGAATGTTTGCTGATGCTCTGCAGAAACACAGCAGCTGCAGTGTCACACGAGCCCAAAGGTCAGAGTTTTACATTTCTCCTGTTGACCCTGTTTAACACAACAGCAGCTTAACGGCTGCTCTCTCCAGTTTCATTTGGTCGAGATGTTGTTTACGTTGACCATTTATGTTTGTTCACAGACGAGGACGAGTCTTTGACATAAGCTGATTTTAAAGAGAAGAAAACAAATCAGCTTCTTCTCTATGATATTAAAGTAGGTCAGATTGTAAAAACAAGTCAACAGAATCTGTTTACTTGAGGATGTTTGAAAAAGCAAACAATGTAAAAAGAACTCAGCAGCTGGTAGAAATCAGGTCAAATTTTCTTTACTGTACTTACTTTATATTTGTATTTCTTACTTTCTAAGCTCATTGTCATTTTTACATCTGAGGGTTCTCATTGTCTTCACTGACTGTCTTCTATATGTCACTGTTGGCTAGTAGGACTCACTCATCAAGAGAAGAGAAACAGAAATAATGAGCACTCTTTCTGACGCATTCACATGATTATCTGTCACCGTGGATAGTGGCTCCTCACTGTCACTCGTTGTGTTGCCATAAAAGCCAAGTTTGTTGGACCTGAGGTGGAGACCCATGCAGTTTTCATATCTTGACATCAGTCACATCTATACCATCCTGTAGCCAGCTTATGATTCCAGCTGGATATCGGATGGCTGGTAAGGTTAGGGTTAGGGTATTATCTTACCTTCTGCAGGTATCTTAACCATGGTTCCTAAAGGCCTGTGGAGTACCCAGGTACTTGTAGCTGCCTTGTATATCCACTGTTTTGCCTTCTGGTAGGTCCACCCCTTCCTCTCTTTGCAACCATTCAGCTACAATATCCAGTTTGAATAAAATCTCCATGTCCTTGCTATAGATCTTGGTGAGGTGGATCAGTCTCACTTTCCTCCTGAATCTATATCTGCATCCAAACTTTGTGATGAGTTGGTTGAAAGGGTTGAGGCCTATGCAGATAAGTAGTGAGGAAAGTGCATCGCCTTGGTATATTTCACATTTGATGTAACTTGTGCAACTGCCTTTGAGCTGCTCTCCAGTGATGTGTTTCCTCAGTCCCAAACGAGTTCTTGATGAATTTTGTTCGGACAGTATTAGCCTTGTATGGGACATGAAGTCGTAGGATTTCTTGTAGTCAATCTCAGGGGGTCGACCTGTCTTAGAGTCCTGCTGCTCTGTTCCATCAACCAGAAGCTGGTGTTACTTCCAATCCTTTGTGCTGCTGGGCATCCATGGGGTGCCTTTAGTTTCTTCAGCCAGTTAACCTTACAATAAGCCAACATTAAGTCTACATAGTTTTATAAATACTTTAGAATCCATTACTATTGTAATACCAAAATATATTACCCGTTCCTCTCCTTGATGAACATAGGTTTAAAGGAGGCCAAGACTAACCAACCATTTTCTTTTTTATGATTTCATTCTAAGCAGCCTACTTCCTACAAGCATGCACCCTGGTACAAATCTACAAAGGATACTATGAATTGTTTTAAATGGCTGTAAGCACATATATGAAGGTCTTATCTGTACTGGATACAATAATCAAGAAAACATTTATTTTAAAGATTACAATTCAACCAAATAATGATGCTGGTAAATTTAGCCACCTCTGAAAGTTGAATATGTTAACTATGCAAAGACTCATATATAGTTAAATACCAGAGCTTAGGCAATGCAAAATAGTTTTCTTTTTAGATTCTTAATTAGCCATGATTGTTAAAAACCAAACTCCTGCTTTGTCCAAGTAGAAATACAAGTGACTAATATATTTTATATCATAAAGAAAAGCCAAACTTCATTAGTCAGCTCAATTAAAACTGATATAGGGTCAGAATATTGATAAATAAGAGTACATCATCAGCACATGCATCCTACAGTGTGTGCCAAAAGCTAAGGACGTTTTGGAGAACACCAGGATGAGCAGGGTGAGGACATTTTTAGCTGAAAGGTATTTCAAAACCAGAAATTTTTATCTTTTATAATCTGACAAATTAGAGCATGCCTCCCGCCCACTCCACGACGTGCCGGCCAGTCACAGGAGCGCGCTCAGTGAGAGACTGAGATTACCCATAATGCACCATTGTACGACACAGGAAGTCACTCCTGCCCGTGGCCGCCTCCCTGTGCAAGTCCTCCATCTAACACACTGTAAACACCATAATAGTTACAGCCTGTATGCACACGCTCTACAGTAAAATAGCAAATGACAAAGTTCACAGGTTTGAGTTAAATGTCAATATTCCACCTCTGTAATAGTCTTGATATTTATAATTGAGTGATTTGTATAAATTAGTGCTATTTGTTACATTTGTAAACTCTTTAATTAGATTAGTCTGTTATTGTTACAGTCTTGGAGCGACTGTAACCCACAGAATTTCCTCAGGGCTTAATAAAATATTCTGATTCGGGTTTTTTTTGCAAAACAACAGTTTTAGTTCATGCATCATTTGAGCCAAAGGTTTCTCACGAGGAAGGAAGCAGCACGAGTGCAAAGAGTACACGAGGTGTTATTTTCCACTAGGCTTGGTTCAGGAGTTTATTTTAAATATAACTTCAAGTGTCAAGAATAGACAGTCCACATACATACGCACATACTTGTTTCAGGAATCTCTGGGTAATGTTATTTATAGGCTCTCACTGTGACTTTGGTTAAGTAGAGCCACCAGTTTACCCAGCAACACCCTCTGCCCTCAGGTGATGGTCATCATAAGTTAGGATGGGGCAATGAGAAGCATTGCAAATGTTTTTCTGGTAAAGGAGTGACGAGGCAATGAGTCTTAGCCCAAAAACCATAGGAAGCAAAAGTACAGATATTTCTGTACACGTCTTAAAATACTGTGGTAGGAGATAAAGTACCCCAAAATATTTAACTTCTTTACCTAAGTAAAAGAAAAAAGTACCATCTGTAATATACACAAAGTAAAAGTAGAATTTAGTCTAATCAGCATTTTCAAATGTAGGTTCATGTTTAGCACAAACGGACCTGACAATCCCAGTGTGACAAGGTAATGATCTGCATTTACACTGGTTTTGGTCTTTGTTTGTGCAGCTGTTCAGGTATCTCCTCTTTCTTCACACACAACACTCAGCTCTCCTTTCAGGCCTCAGCATCCTACTCAAGCCTGCTTTCACAATGAGACGATGGAGATCAGCTGTGCTGTTCAGCCCCCCCTGACTCTAGCCTTCAACCCACTGCTCCTCCCCTTTGCTACAAACAAATGCAATGACAAAAATAGGATGTGCTTGATGTATACAGCCTAAACATCCAGTGAACATAAGCTTGTCTGGACAAGCTAGCTTCTATGGCTACATTCACACTGCAGGTGAAAGCACATCAAATCCAACCTTTTTGCCCCTATGCGACCCATATCTGATCACGGTGTGACAGTGTGAACGGCACAAATCCGATATTTTCAAATCTGATCTGGGTCACTGTCGTATGTGGTACTGAATCCGATACATATCCGATGTTTTAGAAAGCGACTGCTGTTTGAACGGTCGTGTCGCATTAAATCCGTCTTTTACGTCACTGACACGAGACAGACGCCGATTATCAGCGCCGGAGAAGACAAACGAGAAAGCATGGCGGCGCAAACTGGAGACGGAGCGAGTCAATGGACAGAAACTGAAGTTTAGGACTTGATTAGCACACGGGGAGACAATTCTATTCAAGCTTTTAGGGTCGTATTGTAACCGGCCTGCGTTCGCCATTTTTACTTCCGTAAACCGAGCGCGTTGTGTGTGACGTCTTCTTTTGCGCATGCGGGTCACTTTGAGGACCTGAACCGTTCACACTAGAGCACGTTTGCTGTCACATTTTATTTGTAGCGTGAACAACCACACAGAAAAAAATCATATTTGATCAAAAAATCTGCATTAAGCATTAAGACCTGCAGTGTGAACGTAGCCTAAGAGTTGTATTATCCTATATTGGTGTTATGTAATGAGAACGTGTTGAATGTGTTTGAATGTTTCTGGGCACACACATGAAATGCTGCTCATACAGACCTGCTGAAGGTGCCGGTGGAAAGAGCATCTCTGCTTTGACCCTCACACAGATAAACTGTTGAGGATGGATTGGTGGGCATTTTCAGCACATTTCAGATAAAAGAAAACACCAAAAACAAACAGAGTTGAATATAAATATTCCCAAAGTTTCTAAAGCGTGGAATGAATAAACTAGGCTTTTCATTTCAGAGGTTCGGCTCTGGACGCTGGTTGCAGAGGGCTGTCTGTGTAGTCGCCTCATTCCAAATCATTTCTGTTTGAACCATGTGGTCAGCTGGAAACACTCACCGGCCACAATTTGTGAGCTGAAAGTGTAGACGTGTAATGGTATCTGGATAGTGGATAACAGATATCAAGACCAACACTTCCTGTTGTCTACTGCCAGTCATGTCCTTACTGAGAGTGTATTTCTAAAGATCTATAATTTACAGAAAGTTTAAATAAAAAAACAAACTTCAGAATTTCTTCCATCATATAGTTAGACTTGGATGTTGTTGTGCGATTGGAAATGTTCTTCTTCTAAAACCTCCTAAAACTTCACCTTCGTCCGATCTGCCTCTCTCTACACGTCCTCATGCTCATATCTGTTCCACTGTTTCGTTCCTGGTGGACCAGTGAAAACTCACTATGATTTAAAACCCACTCTTACATATTTTTCCAATGTCTCTCCCAGTTACAGTGAAAAAGTGAAGACAGTCCATATTCAGTTCCATCTGGAAAAAAGGATCCAAGATTTTCCGCTGGCTGTGGCTCTATGTTTTTAGTCCACGTGGTGAGTTAAAAACTAAACTGGAATCAAAAGCATCTCGTGGAGTGTAAAATGAAATATGTATAAACAAATCCCCTAACAGTCCTCAGACTCTCCAGTCATCCACATTTAGAGCAATATAAAGCTTTTTTTTAAGTGCTTGTGAACCCTGGCTTTGCGTGCAGTGTTTCAGGCTGGGTTTCCATATTTTCTGCCATTTTCCCCTCTCTGGATGTTGGCTCCCGTGAAAGTAGGTCGACCACAGTGGAAGCTTGGCTTCCCTCCTCACAGACGCTTCCTCACTTTGGGTTTTCTCTGCAGGAGGAAAAAGCTTGGCTAGGCTCTTTGACAAAAACAAACCTGAGCATCACTGGGTTTACGAGTTGAACTAAAGAAGCCTTTCTTACAACAGCTGATGTCTTCAGCTTATTTGTTTTTTCTGGTTCTCTTCTTTTTTTGAATCAAGATAATAAAAAAAATATGTCAGAATTTATTTAGGATGAATTTCTTCTCTCTGCATGTTAGCATTGATAATCCTGTTAAAGGAAACCAAAATACTTTCAAAATTTATTGATGTAGTAAATATAGTTATAAATTCATAAGCCCCAACAACAACGTAGAGTAGTAGCTTTAACCTCTATATGCATGTGCTGAGCCTGTTGCCTCCATCATCATGCTTCAGGGTTAAAGGAGGGGTAAGAACTCAGGAAGGTTTGTTAAAGCTAAGACCAATAAAGTCTTCATACTTTAGATCACCTTTAAAAGTCATTACTGCCAAACAGTGAATCTTTTTTGCCCTTTTCCTCTTACAGCCCGTCAAAATTTATATGTGTTATATGTGCTGCATGTAAAGCAGCTTTAGAGTAATGCACTCCAGAATTTAAGGAAGTCAAATATCACAAAACCCAATAAAAACTAATCCTTAAAAAATACAAATACACAAAATCACTATTATGTTGTAAAATAAGTAAAAGGAAACTAAGATTGATGCAACACCAGTTAAAGAAACATTGCAAAAGTTCCTTGGAAACAAAAAGGAAAATAAGTTTAAACCACCCTAAAATATGACTGGTGACATTTTTTCCATCTTTCAGTCCTAGCACCTCATCCCTGCTCCTCCTCCTTCCTCTCCGTGTCTCTTGGCAAAGCGCCTGGACTCAAACATCCCCCATCACAAATATACACTTAGCCCTCTTCCTCTCACTCACCACCCTCCAAACCACCACCACCATCTAAACATATCCTGCCCGTGGCTCGCTGGATAACTTTCCATGAGGCTTTGATTGACACCAGAGACTTTTTTCCTTCTTCCCACAAAACCAAATCTATCCCCGATCATCACTGGGAAAGAAAAGGAGGAGGAAAACGCTTCTCCATGAAGCATGGCTTAGAACCAGATGTTCACAGCTAACAATGAAAGAGGGAGAGGAATCTCTGCGGCTTCTCCTGTGAAGATTTTAGCTACTATGCCTAGGCTGTTATTAGAGCAGTGTTAGCTCTTTCTTTAGCATGAGAGAAAAATGATGAGCTCCATCCAAAAAAATACAGCCTTCCCACTCCTTTTTTAGCATACTTGGAGAATTAAGGCTCACTTCCAACATAAATGAAGACAGAAAACTAAACAGCAGTGATGTTTGTAGGGTTACTGAAGTTGGACTAGCTGGTATATAATGATGTGCTACATGATCACTAGCCACACAGCTATGTTAGCATAACATAGGGTGACCAACCGTCCTCTTTTCCCCGGACATGTCCACTTTTTACATTCCGTCCGGGGCATCCGGGGGGATTTTTGAGATTGATAAAAATTTCCGGGTTTTACGAACCTACAGGGGACCCATATACGTTACGTCATACCTTAACTGCTGCCTGCTTTGCGAGTGGTTATTTTGCGCTCACAGACGGGACAGACGGTACGCAGCTGCGCACCTAGTAATGTTTAAAAGATGCCGAAGCGCAAGTGCACCTTTTCAAAT
>VUQR01015991.1:0-14727 GCA_015108515.1 Hemichromis elongatus | reverse complement strand
AGCCCCCCCCCCCCCGACCATGAATGGATAAGCAGAAAATAATGAATTGATGGATGGTTCTCCTTCAGGTGAAAGTAGGATACTTCCCTTCTATCAAACTGCAAGTATTCAAAAATAATAGATTTAATTCTTGATATTAGCTGGAAAAAATGATAGAACCAATCTGGATCAGTCCTTGCAACTGTTTTTATCAACATGATAAACTGTTCCACTTCCATCTCCTGTGATCCGCAGCGTCTCTTTCCTAATAGGATAACTGAAAATATGTATATTTGTATTTTACAAAAGAGATAAAAGCTTTTTTTTAAAATCACATCTCTATAGAAAAATTATTCCAATTTTCTACATTTTATTCCATAAATGCCTGAAAGTCGTGCTGTCTGGAAGGATAAGGAAGGCTTAAACAGCACTTTACTCTCAAGCTGTTTCCTCCTGCTGACAAATAAAAGTTCCTCCAGGTTCCAAATTGAAGATGGAGGATGCAGGGATAGTGAAACCACATGACAAATAGCTCTGTTTATTTCTGAAGCACAGTCTGACATCTGAGTGTTAAGCCAGGGAGTAGATGGTATTTATTGGTGAGTGCAGCTCCAGACTTCCACCAAAGTCCAACTCCCTGACGTCTCTCCTGGTTCCTGTGTACTGGCCAATGAATGAGCCATCTTCGTTGAATGGTGTCTCGCCCCCTTCTCCATATTCCACCAGACTGTCATCACTGTCTGATCGCTTCATCATTGCCTCAATAGATGGCTGACCTCTTTGAAGCCCTCTTTCCTCCTCTCTACAAAAAGCAATGAAAGGATGAATGAATGAACGACTCAATCAATTAATTAATCAAAAATAAAGAAATAAAAAAGACATTATGGAAAAGATGAACTATAAAATGATTCAATCTTATTGTAAGGTAGTTGTAACAAATTTGCAATACTAAATGAACATACCTGCGAGGGTAGGGCAGAGTTGACACACGTGCTATTCTAAAATACGAAAAGAATCAGTGTGTCAGAGAATTGACTACGTTTCACTGACCATTCATTTACAAAAGGAAAAAGTATTTCGAGTACAAATACAGTTTTTGCAGCTTCACAAATCTGTATCATCTTTCCAGGATCGCATAGGTATAATGCCTATGTGTCAATATGTGTTTGGTTTTTTTTTTCATACCTTTCAAGGGACCTTCAGTGATTCAGTGCAAAAAGAAAAGGATTGAGGTTTTGGAGAGGAAGGGTTTAGATAGAAAAGGTAGAGTAAAAAAAGAAAAACACAGATTAATGTAATTATGATCAAAGAGTTATCATAAATCAAATGAAAAAAACTGATTTGAACATGTGCATTGTGTTGCTAAAATCTAATCAGAATTAAAGGTACCCAATGGCGTTTTAAATCAACATTAATGTTACAAAAAAATAAAGGTATTTAAGTGCTTAGTTCCCTGCTGTTCCACTGATCAAAGGCTACATTCACACTGGAGGCGAAATCCAACTATTTTGACCGTGTGTGACCCATATCCGATTAAGGTATTACAGTGTGAACAGCACAAATCCGATATTTTCAAATCTGATCTAGGTCACTTTTGTATGTGGTACTGAATCCAATACATATCCGATGTTTTAGAAAGCGACTGCTGTTTGAATGGTCATGTCGCATTAAATCCGTCTTTTATGTCACTAACACAAGACAGACGCCAATTATCAGTGCCGGAGAAGACAAACGAGAAAGCATTGCGGCGGAAACTGGACATTGTTAAAGCACAGGCGCTCTTTTTTCTCAGTGTCGTTCTTTCTCTAATTAATTTGTCAAAATTCTGTCGGTTGCGACTGTGCAGAAATTGATAGACTGCTGCAACAACACCTACTAACGCTGTAGGTGTTACTTCCATAAACAGAGCGCGTTGTGTGCGAGGTCTTCTGTGACAGCAAATTAGAGCACGTTTGCTGTCCCATTTTATTGGTAGTGTGAACAACCAGACAAAAAAAATCGGATTTGATCAAAAAATCGGAATTGAGCATTAAGACCTGCAGTGTGAACATAGCCACATGCTGAAGGAGGGTGCAATGTGCTAGCACAATCAAATGTTCATGATGTAATGTAATGTGTTCATGATGAAGCACACTGGAACAGCAGTTCCACAGGGCAGCTTTAATTTAGGGAACCTAAGGAACAAAATGCACAGGTACAGAGCAAATGGATAATAGGGTAAATAAATAGGTTGTATCTATTCAGTTTTTTATCATTTCAAAGTTTTAATTCATTAATTTCCCAGACAATGTAAAACTTACCGATAATCAAATGATCCCTCCTGATCTTTGTCATCCAGTGGCTCCAGTGAAATGTCCTTTTTATCCCGTACTGAAATAATACCAATGAGCTTTATTAACACCATTAGGGCGAAAATTATCATAACTAACAATTCTTTTTTAAAAATGTTAATTGTTAGTTTTTTACTGTATCAAAAAAGCAGCAATACACAAGTTATTTTAAAATTCTGTCCAACCAAAACTACAAAATGTAAGGTGTTAAAAATTGTTTTTACAGCTTCAGTCAGGCGTCACCACCATACCTGGGTATTTTCCTCCTCTGCTCCGCTTAATGAAACACACGATGAGAAGGATGAGCACAATGAGAGCCACAGCACACATTATCCCAATGAACCAGCCCTGAGTGGTGATATCCACCTGATCCTGAGCATAAACTGAGACGCACAAGTGCACACATCATTAAATCAATCAACATGAACATAGTCATTTAGTGTTTATTTTATTTGTCTACATAAGTTAATTACTTTCTGTAGTGTAGTGGGGCGATTCCTCTGTATGCCATTCGCCTATCCCTAGGCGAGTTCGTGCTGCCACAGAAAATCTGTATCGAGTGTATCGGTCAAATCTGCGGATTGAGAAGCTTGTCATATTAGGAGGAAGCTCTTCAACTTGCAGCTCCTCTCCTCTGGTGGCGTTTACTGTTGAGAGAATGGGCATTTCCTTTTATAAGGAGAACTCTTGATACTGGTGCTGAGCTATTAACTACCTCCCCTACTAAGACAGTGACTATGTCTGATAGTCACATGATCTTTGAGTGCATATTTAAGAGCACTGTTATGTCACACTGACCTTTGCCAGCTCTACTAGAATAATCTGATTCCCGTTCTTTCATAGTGTTTTAGTATACCTGTCTGGTACTTGAGGGAATACCCAGTAATTATGCCGTTGGGCTCTGCTGGCAGGCCCCAGTCCACATAAATACTGTCCAGATGTCGCTGTTGAATCCTGAAGGATTTAGGAGCAGATGGTACTACAGGAGAGAACGCAGCAGCAGATGATAAACATACCGAGGGGAGGAAAAACACATTAATTTGTGAATTGCATGTGATTGATAGAGGCTAATCTCTAAAAATTATTTTTTGTTGACAAAGTGGTAACACTTTTACCTCCTTCAGGTGTTGAGAAATGTATGTTATTACTTGGCGGCCCTTCGAATCGATTGTTTGTGACAACTATGTACATTTTGTAGTTGCTGTAGGGAATAAGCCCATCAAGGACCCCAGAGGGGTCCGGGCCATTGATAGGAAATGCTTTGGACTTCATCCCTCTGTCGACCCTATGCCACCTCAGCTGGCTGCTGTCCCTCCAGTAGTAGACCTGAGAGATGAGAGGCAGCACACATTTTAGTCTTCTGTTTCGAAACAAGCAGTGGAGTACTCATGTTGAATAGCAACATAACACTTAGTAATATTTCTATTTTATGATTTTATCAACCTAAGCTCGGCTTTCTTTTAAGATGGCAAAAGCAGATGAAACAATGAAAAAACAATTAAGCCAGAGTCTCTTTTACAATACTAAGAGCAGATAAAATCATAAAACACAGATGAGGGTACATGTTTTTTTCTTGAAACTAGCTGAAAAGATAGATAAGTTTATACATAAAAAATATATTATTATTCAGCATTTCAGTAATATGTAATATATAGTGACTTTATAATTACTGGATGGTCAGGTCCACTATTTTAAACATAATGTGGTTGCTGCAAGCTACTCTCCTGGTGGAAAATGTTCATTTACCTGAATGGCAGTTATTGAAAATGCAAAAGGGAAGCTTAAAAATTGTTTTCCATTTGATTCTTTTCGATGACGCGGCTGTAAAGTATAAAATTTTACACAAAGCATACTCTGACACTTCTTTCTCAGCTGGTTTTACACACCATTATATCAAATGAAACCTGGTATGTTTTAGTCTTTTGACTGTGTTTATCACACTTACATTTCTTTAAAATAAAATGATTATATGCCCGTAGTTTTGAATGTCAATAAATAGAAATAGTGCAAATTTACTGTCCTTTATCCAATACTGAATTCACCTTGTATTCTTTCAGTTCTCCCAAAATTGTGTCGCTTGTCACTGGATCCCAGTGTAGAGTCACCTGAGTGCTCTCGATGTCAGACACTCTCAGGTTCAGGGGTGCTGTTGTTGGACCTGGGGGAAAACAGATGGCACTGAATTTCGTCTTTGCTATCAGTGAAACATAGAACATGTAATGACAAAAACAGAGTCCCCAACATGTTTGGGTACTGGGTTTTTTCCTCTTAAATTGTTCACGATTTCCTGCTTTTGTATCACAGGGAACACGTGTATGTAAACTGACCCCATTATTTCAAATTCTGGCCATGTTAATAATGAACACCCACCATTATTTTAAATTGAGCTGACAGCCAATCTGACAAAAAAAAAATCAATGCTAAAAATTAATCAGGGGAACAAACTGAGGTTAAAATCTGGGTTGCCTGGCTTTACATGGTGCTCTATTCCAAACTAAAGAAACTTTACTTACAAAAAAGCTTTTAATCTCTAATGTTGCAAAGCAGAAAATCTATACCGAAGTACAATGAAATTTGATTGGTAGCTTAACAACACATATTGATTTCCTTCTAACATTTCTACTCCTTACTATGTTAATAAAATAAATGTAGGTACTTACGGCCTTCACCAGAATAACCAATGACAACAGGAGACTCTGGTCCCAGCCCAAAGTCATTCACTGCCTGGACTTTGATCTCATAAGGAGTAAAGGTATCCGCATCGTAGATGTAATATCTTAGCCACTTAGTCGTCGCATTCTTCCACTCCTCTCGAGAATCTCTCCTTCTCCACCACACTAGATACTTTAGATGGGGTCCATTCCACTCTCTGTAGGTGAGAGGCTGAAAGCATGTTTTATTATATTAGAAGGCCTTATTATGCTATGTGAAGATACTGGTGATAATAAAAGAAGTGTTATACTTTTATTCAAGTCCTGATTACCTCCCAGCTGATTTCCATGTTATTTCTCCATGTACCTACGCCTTTTAAATTCTTTGGGATGATATCTGGGGCTGTTCAGAAAAATGAACAAGATTTTAAAAAAAATGTTTTTGACTTAGAGAAATACATTTACTATAGTTCAAAGATAAGCTAGCTAGCTAACGGAACCTAGCTTAATATAAAGATCAGAAGTTAGGAGAAATGCAAAAATTTTAAAAGCTTATTTCTGGGACTTTTATTGATCAATTAACTCAAAAGGAAAAATTAACTGTAAAAGTAACAAATCTTTTTTTTTTTTTTTTTAAAAAGTACTGGACTGTTTTAATATATCATCTATGTTAAGATAGCATTTCCTGGCAGAATTAAATTTTTAATTGTACTATTAGTAAGTGAACATACAGTATTGTGCAAAAGTCTTGCATATCTCTTATGCCAAATTACACAAAAGTTGGACTAAAAACCAGTGGCAATAGAGCTTGCCAGCCACTCTTATGGAATCAAATCTGTAAAACTGTTGGAGACTGATGGAATTATTATAGCATAAAAAGGGATCTTCTTAACAGAAAAATAGAAAACTGCAAGTATCCAAAGAAGAGCTTTGGATGTACCTCAAGAAGCCCTGAGAACTTTTCTAGAAGATTTTCTATAGAAATTACATTAAAGTTCAGGCTTTGTTAAATAATAAAGGTGGTCACACCAAATACTAACTTTGAAGCACATTAGACTTGTAAAAACTTTGTTTTTGCCTTATATACTGTATTTCCACACATTTTCATTTTTCCTAGCAAAATATAAAGAAATGAAAGGTACAGTATTTCAAAACCTTTGCACAACATTGTCACACATCCCAGTTTATACTCTATTTGTTGTCCCCAATAAAAACATTCGCTAGCATGACACCCACGTGCACCGCTGGACTGAAAACGCTTAGATGGACGACTAGGGCGACTAGCTCCAATTTCGTTAATAGCGATGACTCTGAACTCATAGTAGGTAAAAGGTATGAGATGCAAAATGACAGAGTTGAGGTTCCCTGGGTACGTTGAAAGATTTCTCCACTTTCCAGGCAACCAGTCATCATCATCATACTGCACTAAGAACTCTGTGAGAGAACAAAGAATGAAAACACAAAATAAATTCTAGTTAATGCAGCAAAAGATTCCCCCCAAAATGGTAACAATGTTTAAAAAAGTGTTTACTTTTTGATTTTCTGAGTTTTCATCCTTTACCTGTAATGGGGCTGTGGTTGCTATCCCCAGGAACCCAGCTCAGTCTTACAGTACGTTCATATGGATCGGATAACTCCAAATTAGTGGGAGGATTTGGACGGTCTATAAAAAAAATAAATACAGAAATAATTAAAAAGCCATTTCAGCATGTCTTATGGTTGATAAAATATCTTTTGTTTCAGTGTTTCATACCCATCACCATTAGGTGTGCTGAGGCAGATTTCTGTTCAAGCTCACTCTTGATGACACATGTATAATTTCCCTCATCGCCTGTGTTTACATTAGTAATCACTAGATTTGATTCATCCATCGAGATTCTGAGAAAATGAATAAAATTGTGAGATCAAGAAGCTCATTTGATTACATTGAAACAAATAATATAACCTTAGTTGCAAAAACAGGCCTCATATATGTACTCATATACAGTATGTATAAATGTACTTTAATTAACAGTAAACAATACACAATAATCCTACCTCCAACCAAGAGAGAGATGCTTTTTGTTTTTTAACCAAGTAGTTGTGACAGGAGTCGTGACATCTGCTTTTACACCACAATCCAGGCGGACATCACTTGCACGCATAACTTTCATACTCTGTGGTCTTGTGACAATAAATATGGGTTCTACGAACAAAATAAATACAATACTTTACAATGAAAAAATATTTGTGTCAAATTTTTTTTGCCAGTTCAATTTTTCTCATTTTAATAAATGAATCTTTACCTTTGACCTCTACTCTGACTTGATTCTCGTCTCTCCCTGCAATGTTGCTGATTACACACACGTAAGTTCCTTGGTCTTCTATCTTGATATGTTTGATCTCCAGAGTTCCATTACTGTGGGTTTTAAAACGACTTCCTTCAAGATTTCCTTGCCCATATTTGGACCTGTGTTATAAGAAGCATGGATATATGTTAAGACACACACTTGCTGTGAGTGGATTTTTAAATCATAAAAGTGTGACACACCATCTTACCATCGCAACTCAGGCAATGGAGAACCAAAGTACTGGCAATCTAAAAAGGTCCGATTACCCTCAATCACTTTGATGAATTCATTTCTTGGCCCAAGGATTCGTGGGGTTGCATCTATGGGAAAAATGAGCACCTGCAGCATCATCAGTGATTATCTGACTTCAATATGCACCCAGTTCACTCTCCCATGATATAAAAAAACAAATTTGACCTAAACAATGCATCATGGCAAGGACACAACTGGTAAAAAAAAAATGTATTTCTACCTCAAAGAAATAACAGGTCAGAAATGTCATTTTTAATTAAACCTTCATCTGTAACAACTGAACTACATCATTTGTTAATTAATTTGTCATTGTTGATAGATTTTCATGATTGAGATTTTAAAATCTTTATTCAATATTAAATCTTAAGCCTAGTCTGATCTGTATACATGATACACATAAAAACTCAGTGTTATGTCAACTCTATTGACATCTAAATTAAAACATTATTATTTACATTTATTATTTACAAAATAAAATATGGACCTGGGAGTGCATATTACACTTGATAAATTGGCCTGTTATATTTTCAAATACAGTTTTGAGTAAAGACAGTAAAAAAAATGCAAACAAAAAGTTTCACTCTCCTAAAGAGTAACTTTTCAAATGAGTAATAATAAAGTGGTGAAGAGTGAAATGAGTACTTTCACAGATGATGTAGAGCTAAATGTTTTTAATTACTAATTGGTGACTCCTTAGCACACTTTTCAAAATCTCCCAGCGTCTCATAAAAAATAGGATTTTACTCTGTTTTATTTAATGTTATGAATGACAGTGGTTGGGAACTTACGTAGCACATTAATAAATGCATTGGCCAATAAGTAGCCATACTGATTTGAAGCATTGCATTGGTAGACAGCAGTATTTTCAGCAGTTACACTGCGGAAGATTAGCGTTTCTCCTGACACCTGTCTGTTAGGCTGTGGTGTAGCAGCTGAAAAAAAACACACCAAAAAGGACAAAGAAAAAATTAGGGACATCATTTTGTAATCATTTTTATAGCTTGTAGGCAAGATCTCCTAAAACGTACTTTCAATTGGTTCCCCGTTAATGAACCAGCTGATTGTGGGACGGGGAGCCCCGTCAGCACGACACACCAACCGTCCATTTTCCTCTGGTGCCAAAATCAGGTTGGTGGGTTTTTCCAACCAGAATGGAGTCGCTGTCAAACAGAAAATGTGTTGTTAGTTCGGATTATGATGATCAGTCAGAACATAAAATACTCTATGTTTCTGAAAAACTCACCTTTGACCTTGACAGTTATTGTGTGCTCAACATAGCCTATCCTATTGGTAGCAGTGCAGGTGTATTCACCTGCGTCTTCAAAAGATGCCTTTGGGATTTGAATCATTTTGTTGAAGTTCTTCACTTTCATGCGAGACGTCACTTGTAAGTCCTCTCCATCCTTGGTCCAGGTAATGTGAGGAGTTGGCCTTGATGATGATAAACAAGGCTTTACAAAGGATGACTTTCATGAAATCAAGGTGAAAACACTCTAAACACAAAATAATCTGTTACATAATCATTTGTGGCATAAACTTAAAATGTAAATTTTTTAGTGTGTGTGATCCTTATTGAACACTCACATTCCTGCAGCGATGCACTCCAGGAGCAGCTCCTCCCCCTGCAGGACCAATATTGAGCTTGATGAGCCTGTAGGAGACAGCCAGGTGGGAGCAGCCTCAACCACTGCACGAGCTTTGGAGAAAAATAACCAGATAATCCCAGTCACACACCTGAAACATTGAGTCATCACACCCCTCACAGCAGCAAGTATAGAACATTAATACCAAAACATCCTCTGACAGCAACTTCTCCCAACCATCCAAGAACAGTTTTGTGAAGGACAGTGCCTTTTCTAGCATGATGGAGCACCGTGCCATAAGGCCAAAGTGATAATGAAGTAGCTCGGGGAAAAAAACATTGAAATTTTGAGTCCATGGCCAGGAAACTCCCCAGACTTTAATCCAATAGAGAATTTGTGGTCAATCCCGACGAGATGGGTGAACAAACAAAAATCCACTAATTCTGACCAACTCCAAGCGTTGATTATGAAAGAATAGGTTGCCATCGGTCAGGATTTGGCCCAGAAGTTGATTGACAGCATGCCAGGGCCAATTGCAGAGGTCTTCGATAAGGGCCAATAATGAAGATATTGACTCTTAGCATAAACATGGTGTAATTCTTAATAAAAGCATTTGAAACTTATGAAGTGCTTGTAATTATACTTCAATACATTACAGAAACAACTGACAGAAAGATCTGAAAACACTAAGGCAAAACTTTGTGAAAACAAATATTTTTGTCATTCTCAAAACTTTTGGCCACGACTGCATACTAAAAAACAGGGTCAAGTGGCTGGGATAGGGTATAGGAACATCTATGAAGAACATACTTGAATATCTCCTGTCCTGATGGGAGACACATCTAAAGATGGTTGAGAAAAACAGGGGTAAGGTTCTACAGAACTTCAACTTCCAGACAGTGCAGCTGATTCTGGCTAACTAGTCTGAAATACTAGTGGTTGAATAGACCCCAAAGATGGCAACTCCGATAGATAAAATATTATCGGCCAGCAGCCAATTAAAAAAGAATAGCACAATGAAACTAAGAAGTACAAAGAGCTGAGATATTAAAAGGAGCAGATGTGGAGGATAGTCCAAAGGGGTCCCAGTAGTAGACCTATTTAATAGGACATTAGGTGCTGTGACCCGGAAACTGGAAGAGTGGCTCCCGCTGATTTTAGGCACAACACCATAGGTTTTTATCCAAAAGAGTGAAGTCCTATGATGAGCTTAGACATTGTGCAGAATTTCCAAACCGAAAAGCCTCATCCCTGAGGATGTAGGGGATTTTATAGACAGAGAAATCATTATGAACACAGTTATACTCACTCGTAAGCACCTTCACAACTACAGGCATCTTCTGCTGAATGACATTCTTGTATGGGAATCGGGCATTACAGCAGTAATCAACAACAGAGTCATTGAACATCACATTAGAGAAATATAGATCTCCATTGACTCCCATGGAAACCCTGCGGTCCTGCCGCACAGCCTGCATGGTAGGGAAAGCTGTCTGAATGGGCCAGTTGAAAGGTCTTGCATATGAACCTGAAATGAAGCACAGATGTAGAAAAATACCACAAAAGCTCATAAAACATAATAGAGATTGTTTAGGTGAGACAATACCCTGATGGAACTGGTTAAAAGTGCATGTAACAAAGGGCTGATCAAAATCTTCCTGTGCTTGCTCATTTGACTCTAGACTCGATCTAGCTCATCATTTGTTATCAGACACTTACAACTGGACATCCAGTATGTTTCAGGTTTAGGTGGGCCAGGTGGAGGGTCACAGGAGAGGACAAGAGGCAAGCCAGCACTCACCACCACAGGCTCCACAATCTCTCTTGGCCACACGGGGGGTCCTGCACAAATAGAACCAAACTCTTCTAAGCTGCAAAGCTAAGTTTGCTTGACAGTGCTCATAAATACTTGCTGATGCTGGGTGTTTTGGCCCTGTACCAATTACTGGTTTACTTGCTAACTAGTTATTTCAACAAATATGCAATTTACTCCTGTTTACCTTTAGTTACTGAAATAATTTAGAAATTTGTGGTAAATTTAAAATGTTTCTGTTTTTAGTGAGAATAAATAGGCTTGAGAACACAAACAGGATAGGTAAATGTAGTAATACTATATACATATTGTTGTTTTGGGTCTTCAAAAGTCCCAAACTTACTGTATAATTGTAGTATGATCTTGTGGGAGTATGCAGATCCATACTGGTTGGAGGCAATGCACTGATACTCTGCCTCATACTTTTCTGGATTGTTCTGGGCATAGATATCCAGAGTCCCTGAGCGCCTGCGCATTGACACCTGAGAGTCACGTGCCACATTGAAATACTTTCCATTACGCCTCCATGAGAAACTTCATAAATGAGCAAATGACAAACAGGCCGGGGGGAAAAAAGTCAGTGGTTTGCCAATCTAAGTAAAAAAAAATCTGTTCAGTGGATTATTTAGGTCTTACATAGGATGAGGGTTTCCTTTGGCTTCACACTCTATTACCATGGTTCCTTTGGGGTCAACAATGTGCTCTTTCATTGACTGCTTTATGATAGTAGGGGGTTGTTTGACTGCAGGCAGAGAAATACAGTCAGTTTAAGATTTACAGTGAAAAACAAATATATTTACAACCAACCAATGGATGCCTCTTAAGATATTAACTTACCTTCAAGAGGGACGTTCAAAGCCCCAACACTCTGCCATAAAAGTAGCAGCAGCGCTGGTTTGACCAGTGTCCCCATCTTTATATTTCATTTAGTCCAGAATTGATTGTGATCACCAGTTTTTCTGCTTCTAGTTTGAACGAAATGTAACGAAAGACATCTAGAAGACATTACATCTTGAACAAATTATGAAGTGAGGAAAACTTTTACTCATGGTTCACAGTCTAAACTGTACCCAAGAAAATATACTTCGAATTATTCTGTGACAAAATGATATTGTAATTATTATTACTGATGGTTGAGGTGCAGTTATTAGATTTTTTAAAAAGTACAGAAACAAGACAAAAATAATTTTTGCTACACAGCTTTGTATTTTTCTTGTTTGCATCAAATAGTGCATAATCTGACAGTCAGATATTACATTGCCTGTCTTAACAGCAGATATCTGAAACATGTGACAGTTAAGTCTAAGCATAATAGTTTGGGAATAACTGCTTTACTATAAAACAATGCAGTAATTCAAATGTATTTATTAGCATTAAACTTAGATGTAGATGAGTAAAATATTTCCCATTGAAAAACTAAAAGAAGTGACATAAAATTACAGTTTATGTGATGTGTATTTGTACAATGAAACACTTGTTTAGATGCTGCTGCTGTGTTAGATTTACTAATATCATGAATACTAATACTAATATTTTCATAACTGCAAGCAAACTGCACAAACAACACAAAATGTGGTTATTAAACTGTCTACAAGTGACTGCCTCCTACATATGTAAATGAATCCCCCGAATGCCTGACAAGAATAAATTGTGGTTAAGTTCATGTTGAAGGTCGAATACAATTAATCTGTCAGTGTGAACAAAAAACAATTCATTCGACGCCTCTCTATTTAAAACTGTTTGCTATTAATGTGTAATGAACTGTGGAATGTGTCTGTACTTTGAAACCCAAAAAATTATGAGAACCTACCTCACTTGTGCCAAATCAGGGTTTTCTCCTGCCCATCTCTGCTACTTTCACACAACAACAATAATCCAATGACTTCAGGAAATTATTCTCGTGCAGTGTAGAAATTAATACTCCAGTCCTTCAAATATCACGTCAAGAACCCTAGAGGAGTTCATACACATCAGTAATTGAGTTTCTGTCTGTCACTGCCACTTACACTCAGCCCACCCATCTCATGAATAATGAATGAGCACCACACAACACCTCCACCTCACCCACTTCACTGTTCTGACCAGGCTGTCGTAATGCTGAACATTTCACCATGTGGTCACAAAACTATTTTTGCATGATAAACAAAGTGAAGTTCAAAAAATAACTTTAAAAAAAATGGCTATACCAAGAGAGGCTTGTTACGTGGTTGAGCATATTTTGGCGGCACCTGTATTTTCTCCAGCTGAAAAACGTTTGCTTGCTCCACTGTGAGCAAAATCTGTTTTGTAAAAATGAGGCTGGACCACATGAAAGCACAGAACAACCCAGATTCTGTGCAGTTTGCATTCTTGCTGGTTTTGATGACATCAAAATGTGGGCTTTATTGTTGAATGCAGAGACTTGGGAAGCAGAGCATGAAAGCAATATTTGTTTCCAGTGTATGAATATTGCATCTGGCACATTTCGTATCACATGACATCCTGACAAAGGCAATTGAGACAAGACTAATGTTTTTT
The DNA here is from genome assembly GCA_015108515.1 of Hemichromis elongatus. Lineage (NCBI taxonomy): Eukaryota > Metazoa > Chordata > Actinopteri > Cichliformes > Cichlidae > Hemichromis > Hemichromis elongatus. Next base: position 1,272 of record VUQR01015991.1, on the reverse strand, counting down.
TTTGTTTTTTGTTTTTTTTTTTGCTTTTCAAAAATACCAATTATGACTTAGTTTACTTTTTGTGAAAGAGAGTTTTCTACACACAGCCATTCACATTCATTCAAAGCAGGAAAAGGTCATTACCATTCATCTGAGAAAATCCTACGGGGTAGGCGGGAAGCAGTTTTCTTTGCTAGAAGGTGCCAAAGATGCAGGAGAAGCTGTATTTGTGCTAGACAAAAGCCATCTCACGGCTCTTGACAGAGTCCTGACCTGTGTAGGCTTTCAGGCATTCACATGGTGCTGCATGTACAGACCAGCACCGACTGGATAGAACAATAGCTTGGTGTTGAGGTGGGGTAAAATGAGGTGGCACTGCAACCTAAGGATTAAAATAATAACAATAATAATGCTTTATTAGAGTAATGTATATATATTTTTACTAATGTTTAAATGAAAAGAATTTAGAGAAGAGAGAATATCAGTGCATTTTTAATGAAAACCATTACAATCCTCCATTAACATCAGAAACACATCTTGACTTGGCTCACATAGGACACAAAAGCACAAGGGGTATGTTAAGCCCTTTGGCTCTCAGAATAAGCATTTTCCCCTCCCATAGATTGGACTGAAGCAGGCCTGAAAGTGAGCCGTGATCAGTGCCATGCACCAGATTGCATGGCACTGAGGCAGACGAGCCCAGCTCAGTGACGACAAAAAGGTCTCTATGCTCGTAGGTCCCCTTTGGCACGAGTGCCCAGGGCTCGGGTAAGAGCAGATGGCATGTGAGAGGGAGTGTTCAACCACACAAGCTGCTTGTTCAGAGTCAGAGCACCTATCATTTGCGCTTTGACGTCACTGCATCAGAGAGAGCACGAGAATAGGATGGAAAGAAACTTGTGTTGAGCAGGACACTGTGCGAAATTACATCATCAACGCTGTGCACTCGAAACAATACTGTCTCACTGAGCTGAGTACTCATGTTATAGATTGGTGGGTGCAAACTGGGGCAACATTTCACCTCCAAAAATGTAAATGTGAAAAAATATATACACTTTAATAGGAAAATCTGCTCAGTTGAATGAAATAAACTATAATCTGTCACGGTCCTGGGTCGGTTCGACCCAGCATTTTCAGTTTCTTATGTTTTATGATTGATGTCTGCTTCTTTCTTTTCCTGTAGTGATTATTATTATAAATCTAGGTTTCAGTTTATTCTTGTTTAGGGTTTTGTTCTTTTGTGTGTGTCTTGTGCCCTCATGTTTAGTATAGGTTTAGTTTGGTGATCAGTCT
>VUQR01015984.1:0-11240 GCA_015108515.1 Hemichromis elongatus | reverse complement strand
GGGGTCTTGATCTCTGTCATCTCAAGTTAACTCAAGCATCAGGTTCAGAAACTGAGGTCCACCTCCCACACGGAATCCTGCTGTCTTATTGGCCCCTGGCTCTCTAAACTCACTTCCTGTTTGTGCGGCGAGTAGAAGCTGGGCATCTACTGTGGATGAACTTGTCCGTAAAGTTTAATTAGAAGCCTAGTCATCAGGTACGTCCGCAGGGATGGGTGGATGTGGCTGATCACAGCGTTTGGAGGTGAGGGTGTGGTTACAGCAGGGTGGAGGCACTACACAGCTATAGCTCAAGGACTGCAGTTCACATTCCGTTAGACAAACGCCACAAAGAGGCCGTCCCACTTGGAGAAACCAATCATGGAGCTCCAGGTGAAGCTGTCACAGGTGTGCAGCAGAGAGGCACCAAACCTGCAGGTCCTCCTCCGTCCAGCAGAGGCTCCAGCACTCATTCAGTCCAGAGGGTGGAGCACTGACATTGTGATGTTATGTCTGCATCTCACACACACACACACCTGCTGATCTGGAGCCTCCAATCAAAATCTTGGAGCAGAGACTGGTTGGATGGTTGGAAACGGTAACCTAAGAGAAGCTGTGCTATTGGTCCACCTAAAAAAATATGCTCCAGCAGCATAAACAGAGGTCCAGTTAGCAGACAGCTAGCAACTACAGCCACCTGGAAGTCTAAAAGGCCACGCCCACACAGCAGATTTTGGTACTGACTTTCCACCGTCCAGTTTTCTTACTGGTCAGGACTGTTTTAGGAAGATTTCTGTCAGCCAGTCAGGAACAAGCACAAAATGTCTGTGACTTCCTGCATCAACATGCGTCTCTGAAACGGCCTGCAGCCCTGCTGCAGCAACATGGTGACAAAACGATGAACTGACCCACCTGTTCTTTCAGAATAAAAGCAGACGAGCCCATTGGCAGACAGACCTCTGCAACCGTCTTACATCCAACCGTTCTGGTTGCAGCAACTGGTGAGCAGCCAGTATCCCTGCGGTGAGACTGTGGACGCCATCTCTGCATCAATCGTGTCACTGGTCGGATTTATTGATCTAATAAAACTATTCAATCACTGAAATCATCAGCTCACTACTGATGGATCAAAAACCAATCAGTAGTGGTTACTGCTGGCCTGATGAGCCACGACCCTGCTTATGTTGTTATGTTTAGTTGGCGGTCGGGCCTCGGCCCCCTCTCACTGGCTTGCTCCATAAAGAGGCGTTTGAAGTTTTTACACGATCAATAACAGCTCGATCAGCTGAGTGTTCTGACCGGTCACAGAGATTATGTATTGATCGAACAGAGGAAGCTGATTTTGTGTTTCAGCAGCTGAAACTTTGCTGTTCAGTGATCCTGTTTGAGCTGAATGAGCATGAAATCTCTGCCAATTACCCAGCACCTCCTCCCCTGCACCTCCTCAATCCATCACCCCCCTATCCTGCAGGACCACCAACCTCCCGGCTGATCCATATTAGGCCCTCAAAGCTCTAATAAACTTCCTCCGTATCGTTTTAATGGAGAGGCAGCTGCTCTCTCTCTCCCCCCTTTGATCGCCCTCGCTTCCTTTCTTCTTCTGTGGTTTTGGAGGGGATTTCTTTGCTCTTTTCGCGGCCCGGCACAATTGTGTTATTGGAGATAATTAATTCTAATCCCCATCAAAAGGCATTAGTGGCCCCGGGGCCCCTGTTCGCGCCTTTCTAGCGGGCGAATGAAAGGCGAAGGGAAGAAAAGGACCGAAGGCTGCCGCATTGTGGCTGCCATCTCCCTCCATAAGGCGCGAGTGGAGAGAAAAGGAGCGAGAGCTTTACAGAAATGAGGCCGGGGGCCCCGGGGCCGGGCCCGCCGCCGCTGGAGGGCCCCGCTCCACCCTGCCGAGAACATATGGCCCGTATTACAGCGGAGGATTCCGCTTCATCAGGAGACACGACGGCTTCCTCCTTCACCTCCGTCAACACCTCCTCCAACAGTCCTCAGACAGAGTCGCATCAGCTGAGCGGACAGTCCGAGGTTCAGCCCAAGAAAATAAAAGCCCGGACATCTGACCTCAGAAAAATAAACTTTTACTGTGAAATACCTGCAGAAGAACCACTAGTGTTTATTTTATCTTATTTATTTTTATTTTATTTACTTCTTGTATTTACTCATTTTGCATCATCATAAATATTGTTATAAATTTTTGTTTGGTGTTTTATTGTGTTTGATTCTCGGGGATGAATAACAATGTTCAGTGTGAAGGTTTCTGTGTCGCAGACGACACTCGCCGTTTTCATAGTTGAAACCAAGTGTTCTCCGCGTGTTGTTTAAACTCACAAATGTTTGGAACATGTTTACAATCAGGGCTCATTAATATTCACGTCACAGTCAGAGGACATGTGACAGCTGCTCGTGTTTGATTAAAGATGAGCTGATTTATAATTGTTCAGACTGAAACGATCCGCAGGATAACGTTCGCTGATAATTTATGATTTACGCCACAAAAACCGAAAAACAAACACGACGTTTACACATCATCCCGCTGAGGCTGCTCAACATGACCGATTATCAATAATCATGTGCTAAAACTGATTGTGCACGTTTGATTGATCAAATAAGATTTATTAAGTCCAGAAAAAAAATATTCAACGTGATTGTTTTTGATTGTTTTGGCCTAAAGAATTCATGATCAATGATTTTTGAATCAAAGGTCTCTGATTTATTTATTTCTGAAAAAATAAAGCATTAATAACATTTGATATGTAACCGCCGGGTTTTAATCTTCAGCCTTAAAAAGGTTTAACTTTTAATGTTTCATTACATCAAAATGAATTTCTGTTTTAATTTTACTATTTCACTCTTTTATTATGTTTGATCCCCACGCAGCGTGTGTGTGTGTGTGTGTGTGTTTTATTCCAGGTAACACACGTTAATTCGAATAGTTGTGTCACATTTTTGTCTCATCTCTCTTCATTCTCTCACCGCCTTGTTTCCTCTTCCTCAGTGTTCTACCACAACAGCTCGTGTGTTCGCTGCACAACACGGACCTGAAACCTGGAGCCTCCTGATGCCTGGTTCTGGTTTCAGGTCAGCTGTCCTGAATTTGGTGTTTGTGAAATTTGCTTCACTCTGGACATACGAGGTTTTCTCTGCACGCAGGTTTGTGTGTGTGTGTGTGTGTGTGTGTGTGTGTGTGTGTGGTTTAATGAACATATAAACTGGTCTACAGTGAGCTCTGATCCTTCACAATAAAAGTCCCCGTGTTAAATCATGAAGGTCGGTGTTTGAAAAACGCCAGCAAATCAAATGTCACCCCCGCGCGCGCGCACACACACACACACACACACACACACACAGCTGTCTTTCATTTCGTAAGTCAGACTTTTCTCCATGATCAAAAACAAAAAAAGAAACAAGCAAAAAGCTTGTCTGCAAACAAGCTGAAATCATTTAATTGCTTTTATTTGTTTGTTTGTGCATTAAAAATAAAAACTGAATAAAAATGTAATAAATTGTCTGTCAACATTTTGAATTTTCTACCTTCAACATAAATGTTTTTCATGATTTCTATATTGAATCAAAAAAAGATGTTTTATTTTGAAATTTCGCGTGTCCTCCTGTTTTTTGTATTTCTTATTTTATTTATTTTTATTTTTCATTTCTAATTCCTTATTTTTATTGTTTTATTGTTTGTTTGTCCTTCCGAAGCGGCCCTCGGCTCCTCTCGGCCCGGCTCGGCTGTCCGGGCCTCTGTGCGCGTCTCCGCTGCGGGTTCATGTCTGCGGATAATTGGCGGGTAATTCCGGGATCATTGGAGACATTTCGCGGCAAAAAGGGGAAAAAGCTTGAGATCAAAGTAAAATCTGTCGGCTCGTGTTCAGGTTCACGGCCCGCAAACAACCGCGAAATCCGCACCGCGAGGCCGCGCGAGGCGCACCGAGGCCGGCCTGAGCCCCGAGCCGAGGGGAGCCGAAGCACCGGGAAGAGAACAATAAAAAAAAATTAAAAAGCCGTGAAAATAAACCGGAATAAAAACCAAAATTTAAAAAAAAAAAAACACCACCAAAAAAAAAAAAAAAAAAAAAAAAAAAAAAAAAAAAAAAAAAAAAAACAGAAAAAAAACCCGAAAAAAAAACAAAAAATAAAAAAAAAACCCCCCCCCCCCCCAAAAAAAAAAAACAAATAAAGGAGAACAAAATAAAATAATTAAAGAAACACCAACACGGACACAGAAAGACGTGAAGATAAAATCAACAAACAAATACACAAAAAATCATTAAAAATGTAAAAATAAAATAAAACAAAACAGAACAAAATAAGAAACAAAAATCTAAAAACTATAAAAATAATAAATGAGCTGTTTCCGGTGTTTACTTTACGAAAAAACAAACAAATAAAGACGCGGTCACAGAAAAGTCACGAGCTTTCTGTCCACCCGAGAAAACCAATAAAAAAAAATAAATAAACATTTTATGTTATTTTCTTATTTTCTGTATCTATTTATTTAATTGTACTTTATTAGTGAGTCTTAAAGGATGGCAGCGAGTGATGGACGACTTTTCCACTCACTCGTTCTCTTTGTTTTTGCTGAAATTGACGATTATTGTTCTCGATTAAATGAAGTCAAAGAGACTAAATTAAAACCAATAAAAATCAGATCGTTCTTCTCAATGTTTTTATTGAAAATGTTCTTCCGTCCTCCGTTTATCGAAGATCAATTAATTTACTGATACTTCATCGATCAATTTGGATTATTCTGCAGTTATCAGCTGATGGTTATTGACTGCTGCACGTGATTAATTAGTAATAACCGATCAATACTTTTGTTCTTCTGATAAATAGATCAGTACTCTAAGCGAGACACAGGGTTTCACAGGACAGCGGGAACATTTATTGATTGGTTATCAGCTGATTACAACACCTGTCTTTTTTTGTAATCAGTAACGGAAATGAACGATAAACGAAACACGTCTGAATCTATCAGCAATCAATAACCCGATCACCTTGCAGCGTTTCCTGTTTTTATTTGAAAATGACAGAATAAGTTAAAACATGCATCAAAACCAACGAAGAACAAACACACGACGAGGACGCGACAGAAGAAGAAGAAGACCTCCCACTTCATCCATGCACATGATAATAATCAATAATCGTGATGGGTTAAATACAAAGACAGGAAGTGATGTTGCTTTTACACACAGAGTCACCGATCGATCAGATCGATTGACTGGAGGATGAAGCCAACACTCGATCAGTTATTGATTATTGATCGGCCTCATGAGTCTCTCTGCAGATGTAGACTCCCAGCATGCTCTGCTGCAGATGCCGTCGTTTCTTAGTTTCTTCAAGTGGTTAAACTGGTCAGCAGGAAGTGACCCTCACACGTCAGCGACAGAACGCCACGCCCTTCGTCCCAGACCTCCTGAGGCCTCGTGTCTCCGGTCACTTGACCTGATATCAGCGTCGATTCTCTGTGGTGGAGGTCCCAGAGGAGACGGGTGAATGATTAGGCGTGAAGGAGGCGTGGCCACAGCTGAAGAATCCAAACATGGAGGGAGAAGAAGCTCAAACTCCCTGCGTGTGGATTCAAAACGGTGGTCAGAAGTCCAGCTGCAGGCAGATGTTCCAGCTGTACCTCTGCTTCAGCGTGGGAAGGGCTAAAACACAGGCGAGGCCAAGAAAGAGCTACAGAGCATGCTCATAACGGACCTGGAAGCAGAGATGCAAGAAGTGCTCCAACACTCTTATTTTGAAGCTTCTTGCAATGAACTTATTTTGAAAGTTAAACTCTAGTTTAAAACTGAGTGACAAAAGATGAAGTTAAAGGTTATTTCACCCCAAACAAACCATTAAATAACAATAATGACGATTGATGATGCAATTCAAGTTTATGCTGTTCGTTTGTGATTGGATAAAATGGAGCAGGTGCGTTTCTGCCAGTCATGTGACACAGGTGCTTTAACCCTGTGAGAACAACATAAAGTTACTGTCATTTAACGATTTTTGTTTTGATTTTTTTACGTTCAGCTCAAACTCGTTTGATTTTATAACTGAAAATCATAACTGATTTGAGTTATACTGAATACTGATAGTAATCAGAGTAAAAATACTCTCTGATTATTGATGTATATCATAAGGTTTGTTTCTTGTTGCTGTTGAGCTCGTTTTAAAGTGCGGCTGATGTTTGGGTTTTAAAAATAAAAGCAGCAAATGTTTTTCATTGAAAAACATCAATAATCAAATCACTGATCGATCGTCTATAAACTGTTAGATCAATAAAATGAAAGTTCCAGTGATGAGCTACAGCGGCACAGAAACGTCTGTTTGTGTCTGTCAAGTACAAGTACTCAGAATGAAGTTACTCGAGTAAAAGTACTGAAACCCAGAAAGCAGCTTCAGCCTCACATGTGTGTGAACGTTGCATGAATCTTGGGTGTGTGTGTTATGTTAACGTTTTGTGAGCTTTGTGTGAATGTCGTGTGTTGTATGAGTTGTGTGTGGGTGTTAACATTGTGTGGGTTCTGCACTCTTCAAATTTCAGCCTCACAGGAAGTAAAACATCACCGTGCTGTTCCTTGTTGGGATAAATGTTTAGTTTAAAACTGAAGTTTTGGAGCTGCTGTATCAGGAAATTTATTCATCTTTATAAACTTTTAATGATTACAAATATTTAAATTTTATCTGTAACAGCTGCGTAATAGTACTTTACCTTCAATATTCTCAATACTTTTCCTGACTACCTTCTCCACCTCTGGAGCCAATCAGAAACTGCCCAAACAGTGGCGAGGGGAGCATGGCGAGCTGAGCGGGACTGTTTTTGGGGTGAAATGAACCTTTAAATGAAAAGCCTTTAATCTGAGTGGAAGGTTCTCAGGCTGGGCCGCACGACCCTGCCACAGGTCAGCGGAGGAGCAGACGAGGTCGTGGGAGAAATAAATCCTAATCAGAAAGACGAGTCCTGATCATCTATGTGTTTTTAAACATCTGCAGTGTGACCTTTGACCTTGCTCTCAGCACTACTCCACACTACTGTGGCTCAACCTGTGGCTCGTGGCCCTCTAAGGGACACCAACAGTTTCACAGATGCCTGAGTAGAAAGAGCCATGCTCGGTCACACTAGAGAGTGAAAGGTTAGTCAAGGGTTAATGTATGGTGCTGACCAGGATCTCAGAGACAGCCGAGAGTTCTGACCCAGTTCTTAAAGAACCTGAGTGTCTGACCTGGATCACAGAAACCTTAACATCTTCACACTTTAAACTCACAGAACTGTTTGGTGTTTTATAAGTTAGCTAATGATGTTTTACCTGCAACACCCACTGATTCAAACCGCACATCTTAACTCTGTGTGTTCAATTCACTAATATTTGAATGGAGTTTGGTCACAACTCACATACATGGAGACTACTGTTGAACTAGCTGCAGTACCCACACGAACTGTGGATATTCATGCTTACATACAGAGTTTGTCTTGGATTTGCCCACATGAAAACTAGCGTTAAATTAAGACTCCCGGGCTCCACCTCCTAGCAGAACCCTGCGGTTTACCTTCCAGGATTCTTCAGGTGGATCACAATCTGGACTCTGGTTCCAGTCTGACCCGGCTGTTGTTTTCGTACCTCAGATCATTTATGACTCATGTGTAAAAGCAGATCACAGACCTGGGGTCAGTCTCATCGTGTCTGTTGGCGTCCCAGTTCGGTCACAGTGTAGGAGTTCAGAAGTCTGTCTCAGTCCAACAGAAAGTCTACTATGGCTGCATGCAGAGAGTCCAGCAGGAGGTGCAGCAGCTACTATGAGGTGTTAAGGAGTGGTCTGGGGTAGACCCCTTGGTAGTAGGAAGCCTCCAGCGGCTCCATGGTCCTCCCCCCGAGGCCGGACCCCGCCCCAGTGTTGTAGGAGGAGTACTGCAGGGCCTCGTAGGCCTTCAGGTCCAATTTGTGCTGCTGCTCTGAGGATGACATCAGATTGTTGATGGAGAAAGGGTGGTTGAAGGAGTAGTGCGGGTCTCCTTTGATATGGAGCTGCGACTCGTGAGCCATGGAGTGGGGGGGCAGTGACAGTGAGGAAAGGAGTTGGGCACTAGACACCTTCAGTTCAGATGCCCCACCCACACCTCCCCGCAGGTCCAGCCCGGGGGGTGAAGCTGCCTGGCTGGACGAGGGCAGAGAGGAGTCTAGGAGTCCTGGACTTTTGAGGGCATCCCCTGTGGGAGACGCAGCCCCGCCTCCGCTGCTACCCCCCTGCTCTTTCCTGCCATCTGACTTGGCCGACATCTTCTTCTCGCACTTGAACCTCTTCTGGCGGCGCAGGTAGCAACCGTTCTCAAACATGTTCCCGGAGTCCGGGTGCAGGGTCCAGTACGAGCCCTTCCCCGGTTTGTCCGGTGAGCGTGACACCTTCACAAAGCAGTCGTTGAAGGACAGCGAGTGGCGGATGGAGTTCTGCCAACGCTGCTGGTTCTGTCGGTAGTATGGGAACAGGTCCATGATCCACTGGTAGATTTCGCTTAGCGTCAGCATCTTACTGGGTGCCTGCTGGATTGCCATGGTAATGAGGGAGATGTAGGAGTATGGTGGCTTGGCGTGCGGGTAGCTTCGTCTGAATGCCTTGTTGTCCCGTGCTCGGTTCAGTCCGCCTCCGCCGTATGCCATGCCGGGGCTCATACTGGGGCTCATGGCACCATATGGGTTTAGGCCCATCGAGGCCTGCTGGGCCGACACCGAACCCATGCCGGAAGGGCTCAAGGCCCCGCCCATTGAAGCCACCCCTCCGCTAAGCCCTGGCATGGCTGGCGGAGCAGAGCTCCCCATTGCTCCTACGGGGGCAGGGCTGAGACCAGTGCCACTATAGGACATGTTGAAGGAACTTGAGGTGGTCCCAGTACTTGACATGTAGCCGGACATGGAGCCCATCCCCAGACCAGAACCCATCCCACCGCTGGCCATTGGGGAGTAGACCTGCAGAGAGAGACCAGAACCAATCAGAACCAGGACCAAGACACTGACCAGATGGACTAAATACAGAAAAAAATGAAACCAGAACCAGTTCTAAGACCCAGTTTATTCAGTTGGACTGCCCCCCTTCAGTGCCCCCTGCTGGTTGTTTGCCTGTAAAAATGTGAAACTTGATTAAAAGTCTCCTTAGATTTTATTCCAGGTCGCCAATCAAAGTAAAAGTCAACTGCGTGATGCCCAGCTCCTCCAATTCTGAAGTGTTTGTATGTGTATGTGTGTGTGTGTGTGTGTGTGGGGGGGGGGGGGGGGGGGGGGGGGGGGACGGGTATTAACATCTTCGTGGGGACCAAAAATTGGAAGTTTACTATTCTCGTGGGGACCGACAGCCTTTGTGGGGACCAAAATCTTGTCCCCATGCACGAGTTTGATTTTTGAGACTCCAAGTGTGGTTTTAGTGTCAGGGTTACTATTAGGTTATGGTTAGGTTAAGGGTCAGGGGCTAGGGAAAGCATTATGTCAATGAGATGTCCCCACAAGATATGAAAACAACATGTGTGTGTGTTTGTGTGTGTGATAGTGCTCAGTAAGAAAAAAGGCAGTGTAACGATACACGCCTGAGATCCTGCGTTTTATTATTGATAACAATTATGGTACGTTATATTTGTGAGTATAGGTCCGAGTTTCTCCTCCACATTCACATTTTAAAAGTTTTAATCAGCTGCAGAAAACCTATTTTATTTTATTTTATTTGGAATATTGTTGTTGTTGTTGTTGTTGTTTTGCAATTTGTTTTGAGGTTATTAAACTATAGTGTTTCGGGCTCCTAGGCCTCCTGCTCTTTGTTCCAACTTCATTTTGATTTTTAATTTCAGATCTTTGATTAAGCGGGATTAAAAAACAAAACAAAAACCCAGAACAAATAAAACCACAGACAGCGTCGTTTGTTTCCATTAAATCCGATGATTGATTATCAGTTCATTATCGGATGGTTTTCATCCTCATTCAGACTATATTTTAAAATATTCATTTGTCTGATTTATTTTGATAGTTTAATTTTAATTGTGCGATAAAATAAAGTTGAAATAAATACTAGTTTATTTAAACTTTAACATGGTAAAGGTGAAATAAACTCAGTTTGTTTAGATTTCACTGAAATATTAAAACGTTACTGCTCCCTGTTATTATTATTGTTGATATTTGTTTAATATTATTTGGATTATTTGGATTTTCTGCGGCGAAACAAACGAACTGACATCATTAAAAATGAAACGGATGAAATGACTCAAATGATTAAATAAAAGTTTTCACATCAGACAGATTAACAAATATTTTCTGTTTCAATCTTTGGAGAATTACTTCAGTTTATCCTGTTAAAGCGGCTCTTACATTATTATTATTATTATTATTATTATTATTATTATTATTATTATTATTATTATTATTATTATTTCCGCCAATCAGTTATCAATACCCGCAGCGAAGGAGCGGATTCGTGTCTGCGCCATAGTCCGTTAAAAAAGACACGATTTTAGAGTTTGAGCTTCTTTGTTCTGATTTTCTCTGAAAATATCTTTGCTATTTTAATTTAAATAAAATCGCCGCAGGTTTTTTTTCTCTTATATTAAATATTATAGAGTTAATATAAGATATATTGTCCGGATCCAAATGCTCTGATTTTGCTGCTCGTGTTTGAAGATTTAAAGCTGATTAGATTTTAAATCTGTCGCTTCCTCTCTAATAAAGTCCATTTTTACTTTCTTTGAATTTTTTGACAAATGAAAAAGAAGAAGAAATTTAAAAAAACAACAACAAACAGTTTAGTAAACCAAACCGGCACCCGAAATTTAACCGGAGAACTTTCTCTCAGTTTTCCGGTTAAACGCTTTAATCCGGCCCGGCTCTTATCCCGGCTCTTATCCCGGGTCTAACGCCGTGCGCGTGACGGTGACCGACCTCCTCGCTGTAGTATCCGCTCCAGTCCGGAGCTTCGTGGCCTTCCATCTTCACCGTGCCCAGCATGTCGGAAGCCCGCGGCCGGTTCGCGGATCCTGCAGGATCGCTCCGGGTCTCCTCCTCCGGGTCTCCTGGCCTCCCGGTCCTGTCCCTGTCTGGGTGTGCGCGCGCTGCTCCAGGTGGAAGCGTGCCGAGCCGAGAGTTAGTGAGGAGGAGGAGGAGGTGATGGTGACCTGCGGACTGATGTGAGCCTCCTCCTCCACGTGCAGGTCCGGCCCTCCGCTGCTCCCCCTCCTCCCCCTCCTCCCCCCCCTCCTCCCCCCCTTCCCCCCCCCCCCTCCCCCCTCCACCTCT
>VUQR01015982.1:20839-35026 GCA_015108515.1 Hemichromis elongatus | reverse complement strand
AGAAACGAAACAGTCGGATCATTTATTTTGTAACATGGCCAACATTTGCTACCTTGACTTAAGAGTGAAAATCAGATTTATATATATATATATATATATATATATATATATATATATATATATATAGATAGATATAGATAGATAGATATATATATATATATATATATATATATATATATATATATATATATATATATATATATATATATATATATATATATATATATATATATATATATATATATATATATATATATATAATCACTTTTGAAGGGTGAAGGAGGTTTAGCACAGAATTTGTTCTCTGATGACAAGTTAGGCAGAATATAAGAGTACTCTTTTCTTCTTCTTCTACTTCTCCTCCTTCCGCTGCCTTTAGGGTTGGCCACAGCGGATAATCTGCTTCCCTTTCACCTTACCTCTATCATCCTCCATCGTCCTCCATCACTATACTGATGAATTTTCTCTGAGCTCTTCCTCTTTTCCTCCCGCCTGCCAGCCCCATCTCCAACCTCCTTCCCCCCTTATATCCACTCTTTCCCCCGCACATGTCCAAACAATCTCAGCCTTGCGTCTCCAACTTTAATTTCAGCTCAATTTGAGCTGTCCCTCTGATTATTTATCAGAAATATTCAAGTCACTTTTTTTTTAAGTCATATTCCACTTAAGTCAGTAAAAATACTAGTCCACCTTCTTTCTTTTAAACGAACGCTTTCCAACATTGATTTACAGTACAGGTATTTCTTGTCTTCAGCCTGGTTCATGTTGATTTTTACTAACCAAGATACTTTAGTGAAATGCAGAAATTTACGTTGTTCACCTGAAGGCATCATTTGACTGTTGCTGAGGGATGTCGCCGAGAATAATCCTCTCAGCGGCAGAGGGGAGCAAGTTCAGCTGTCAGTCAGACTGAGATTCGTGCACGTTTTTCTTTGCTCTGCTTAATTAGCTCTTCCGGTGCTCTGACAGTGTTGTTGTACCTAAACGGGACTTTAATAAAAGTAGAGTATGCCCTATGGAGAATACCAAAAAGACATTAGAGGTTTCTCAAACTGAGGTCTGATTTTCATACAGAAACACAGTATTTCACTTTTTTCTTTTCTTTTTTCTTTTTAATACAGAGCATTGAGTTCTGAATGGTACATTATGTGTCGAACATGAAATTTCTCCAGTGGCAGAACAATGTGAGACAAAGGGACAAACGTAAGTATGCTGTAACCCCCCAAAAAAATCAAGTACAATACTAAGACTCATATGGATATAATGGCCACTGTAGGTAATCCATCATTAATGATAATTTCTCATTTAAAAATACGGGATTAGCTTTCAAATGATATAAATAATAATTTTCATTATGTTTTTTTTATGTAGCTAAATTAGACAGCAGTAATATAATGCTACTCTAAGGGTTAAATAGATAAAACACAGCATATGGGAGTCATTTCTTTTATGACACATCAGAATTTTTTCACTCGACACATGAATGAACGTGCATGTGCTTTAAACTGGCTCAGGAACATTAATCATACCGTTGCTTTTTTCTAATTATAGACATTGTTTCACACATTATAACATCATAACAGAAGGTGCAAGCAGGCATCATCTTGTGGCGTAGGACTGGCAATTCACTAATGTATACTATTCATCAGCGTCAACAAAGTCAAAGCTTATCTTATTAGGGAATTTCGTTTATCACAGTTTACAGACAATAATTTACATAAAAGCCTGGAGCAGTTATTGTGTTACAATGGTTTTAAATTAAGTACGAGTGAACTTTGCTCATAAAGCCCAGGTTTTATTTTCATAAAACATACACATGTTTTATGGAAATAGCTTAGTATGTTATTGCAAATAACAGTAAACAGATAAAAGTTTTTAGTGCCTCTTGACATTCTAATTAAAGCCAAAACAATGCCAGAGCACTTCAGCTGTATTTTCAGTAAACACGCTGGCATTCAAGAACATAAGAGCTGTTGTTCAGTTTTCAAAATTAATCTTATATTTTGCTGTTTTTCTGCTCGAAGCCTTTCCTAATTGATACTTGATCACTGGGAGGGTCATGATGGGATAATTGCCAATGTTAAGAGCCTGTTTATTTGATTTATTTATTTATTTACTCAGGTTTTTTTTTCTTTTTTAATTTTTTATATGAGAGGTATTTTTTCATGACTGATTGCGAGCGCCTCCTGTGAATAATACAAAAATAGACTGACAAGGACTCTAAAGCTGGAGTCGGAAGAATAATATCAAAAGCCTTCCTCAAATCTACTAATAAGGGAAAACCAAAAAGGTAGACTGTTCCTTGATTTTGATGTGTTTTGACAGCATTTTAAAATCTAAGCAAAATCAAGCACAGGGCTTTCCTGTCTTGAGTGATAAGACACATGTGACCCTGTGCCTTGTTTCCATGGACACATCATTAGCGAACTTCCCCAGCTGGCTCCAAGTGCTTGAAGTATTGGAGGCAAATAAGAAGAGAAGGATTTTTCAAAAGGAAGACAAAAGCAAAATTCACTTCCAAAGTCCAGCACTCGAAGAGATTGAAGTCCTACAGATGCCACATAGTTCAGCAATTATAGTATATATTCAATGTAGTCTTTTAATTTAGTCCATTGAATCATTTACTTCTGTTGAATGAGACAAGGCTTTAAAATTTCTTGATTAAAACTGCACTAACAACTTCAGTTTTTTTCAACCATTAAAAGGTGGTTAAAATGCACCTACTGTAATTGGTAGTCTGAGTGGTGAAATACCTCAGTGTGTGAACCAGAGTGCCTCTTTTTTTTCTTCTTAATCAAGTTACTTTTTCCTGTTCAAATACCAGGTTCACTCATGAGCATTTAGAGAGCAGCTACAGCTGTAGCACTATTGAAAGGCTTCCAAAGCTTCTCTGTGGACATTGGTTCCCTTTTCAGTCATTTTCAGTCCAGTCCTTATACCTGTCCATTTACAAAGGAACGAGGAACATAAAAAGGACACCTAACTTAAGAGATTAACCAGTGTTCTGTCTACAGATAGATTTATATACACTCAACATGAGCACAAATGGCTTGAATAATATTAGCTTTTGATCATTTCTTTGTATTGTTCTTTTACCAGGATGGAATGATTGCACGTACATCTTTTTTTTTTCCTTCGGAAATGCAGTTTTATTAGGTTGTTAAGATATAATACACCAGCACATATGAAGCAATCCCTGTAGTCACACAACCCCAACACACCCAACAGTGTCATATTCTCAGCACATATGTATGTATATCAGTTGCAACATCGTTCTCTGTACAGATAAATCCGGTATAAACTGCATAAAGGGTGTCCAGATCCGCTAGGTATGTATAGCTTTGATGATTTTAAAAAAAACAAGAATTGGAATTACAAGTTTTCTCTTATTCACGCATGGTCAAAGTTGTACATACAAGTTAAAATTAATACCTACTCCGCACTAATATTTTTGTTCAATGTCCCTCAGCAAGTTGTACCTTGACCACACATTTCTGGTTGTCATGAATAAGCTTCTGGATATTTGACCACTATTCTTGGCAGAATTGGCAGAGTTCATCTAAACTGGTTGGTTTCCCAGCAGGGACCCAGCTTCTAAGAATCGAGTTTGATCAAATTTTTAATAGAGATGAGGTTGTACCAACCAAACATCCACAGAGCATGATGCCACTGCAAACATGCTCGAAAGCCGTTACAGTGATCTTAGGTTTGAAAGCCTCACTTGTACCTCTCGTCGTTGGGGTCAAATAGTTAAATGTTTGTTTCATCATTTCTCCAAACATTTCTCCAAAGGGCATTTAGCTTGTTCATGTGGGTGACTGGGGAGCTGAATTTTAAGTTTTTTTTTCTTGGGCTGCACTCTCAGTTCATGGTGATAAAAAAAAACACTGGTTTCACATGGGACATGGTGGACGCTGGTGTTCTAGCAGTTTCCAGTTCTTCCATACAAATTTAAACTGATAATCTTGGAATCTGTAGGTTTTTAGAAATGGCTCTAAGAGACACTCCCAGTTTAAGTAGGTCTACAGTTCTCCTTGAACTTTACCATTGATTAGCCTAGTCTTGGTTAATCCAGTTAATCCTGCCCTTTTTATGCTGCCACAAAGAAAACTGCCAGTTATAGTTAATAATGATCACAAAGGAGAATTTAATAGGTCTTAGCACTGATCTGCAGCAGATGATCAGTATCTGAAAGTCACATTTTTAAGAAGGATGTGACACAGAGAACCTGAGAAATGCATCTGTGCCTTCATTTGACCCAGGTACTGTTCACGAAAGCATCACCAGAAATGGTCTGTCTGGGTTGACGCTCCAGAAACCATTCTTAAGAAAAGAAAACAGGGAGAAAAGCCTGACGTATGCCAAATTACACAATAACTGGACTGAAAATCAGTGGCAACATCTCTTATGAAGTGATGAGTGCAAATCTAAACTTGCAGATTCAAGGAGACAGGTAGAGCAGTGAAGATGATGGTCTGGAGCTGCATTTCAGTCAGTGGTTTGAGGGATCTTGTCAAAAATTGGTGGAATTATGATGCCGCACAATCTGAAAAGCAACAGACTGGCAACAGCTCAATTGTTCAGCATGACAACAGCCCCAAACACATTGATAAAGCAGACGGCACATACCTGGATAGAAAAACACACAGTGGAACAGTGTCACTCCTGGATTGGTCTCACTAGAGTCCTGAACTCAAAGTGATTGAAGAAATGTGGGATAATCTGGAGAAAGTGCAGAAAAAAGGCCAGCCAACATCAAAATAGGCCTGGAGAGCTAAACAGATGCTCACATTTGGCCCATTTTGTTCTCAATTCTTTTGTAAAAAGTGTGTGTCTGCCATCACAAAAATATTATTAATACAAGAAAACTTGAATGGCGTTTCTTGATATTATGAGAACAGCAGCATTTGGAGTCATAAATAAAATACAACCTTCTAAAAAGCAACACACAGCGTGTTTTCTCTCATAGTCACAACAATTTATTTTATTAGACATACCCTGTATTAATTATGTTGATCCTTCATTTGTAAAAATGTACAAAGATATGGACAACCATATGCTAGCGTGGTCATAAGAAATCCACACACGTGTAGATATACACATACCACCTGCTAATATCTGTATTTCAGTTACTCGAGTGATCAGATAAATAAGTACAGTTGCAGGAGGTGCAACAAGCAGACTCCTTTTCCCTTTTTAATGCTTGTTGCACCTCCTTCAGGCACAATAGTGAACTGAAAGTAATGCGTGATAAGACAATTGCTTCCAGTGTGGACACAATTTACCAACTGAACATTGAATTCTGAAATAGCCTTCCCAACGCCCTGACCTCAACACAGCTAAGTTGCGTTGAAAATTATGAACAATGTTTAAAAGTCAGGTCTGTGCCAAGAAAGCATCCGAATAAATTGACAGTTTTGCCAAGAAGCATGGTCAAATATCCAGCTCGAATTACGTTAGAAGCTGGTTATTGGCTACCAAAAAGTTTCTGGTTGAGGTTCAACTTGCCAAAGGACATTTAACCAAATATTAGTGCTGGTGTATGTTTATAGAGCCTGTATGTATACTTCTGACTCTTTGTGGATTAGAGAAAATCCAAAATAAATTCACATTGTGCACCCAATTATCATTTTTGTAAAGTACATAATAGATGTAGCTGTATGTAATATAATAATAGCTGTGTGCTGTGGAAAAAGAGCACTTCAAAGACATCATTAAAATCCTCAAATTACTCATGTCCACGATGAGTGTGACTTCAGACTACTATTGTAAATCTCAGAATAAGATGTGATCTAACCAATTTGAGAAAATTATGAGATGCAAAATGATTACAAGAGAAATTCACTAAGCCAAAAATGTGACACAAAATGAGATATAAAAATATCAAATGAGAGAAAAAAAAATACATAGTATAACACAAAGAGAAACAAAATGACTCTGAAGATGTAAAAAAATAAACAGTGTGAACAGCGGGACAGAAAGGACGCAGAGCAAATGACAGCAAACAGATTCATAAATGATCAACGTAAGAGACTAATGATGACTGGTATGGGCATAGTTTAGTCATTTGTGTATTTTACACCCATGTGGTGCGTACAGCCTTCTCTCAATACTGTTATGAATCTGAATTTTTAGATCTCTGTTCTCCGTTTTGAAAGTAATATATCTCTTAAAAATTAAACCTTTGATCAGACCTTTAGAGTTAATTATAACTGAATGATAGCAAGGTATTTTTCCCACTTAACAAACAACAATCTTAATCCGCTGATCCAACTCCAATCCAATAGGTGGCGGTAAATTAGCTCTAAACAGAGTTATCCGCTGGCTACTGAGACAAGAAGAAAAAGAAGAAGTAAACGACAAGCTACTTGGTAGCTAGCCCGAATGTGCCTCTGAATGTGCTAGAAGATGTGAGGTTTAACTGGATTTCGTTCACTCTCTGCTTAGAGCGTAATTGCATGCATACCATGGCGGACTGTCTGCTCGTATCAGACCGTGATGGCTGGGCCGGAAAGCACTGCCGCTGTTCCTGCTGCTCTTGTTGAACCGTTAGCTGAATTAGCTAACGCTGCTGTTTTTACTTCAGCACAGCCGCCGTCGCTTCAGTGCTGCAGGGCAGCAGATCGCAACAACAAGGTAACTTTGAAGCAAGTTGCAGGCATAAACAGCTAACCTAAGCAATGTCAGTGGTGCATCTCTTCCGCCATTAGGTCGTTTGGTTTGTTTTGTTTTGTAGGCAGGATTGTTGTGGAGGATTAGCTCACGTTTTTCGAAAACATTAACCGCTGCATGCTTTTGGAAGACACAACTGAGTGAACATGTTACCCGCTAACACACCTAACACTCCCTGCAGCTCTAACGTTAACCACTGCTGCTGTCTACATATTTTGAGATGTAGCATCAGTTAGCCAGTAAGATGACTCGGACTCCGTGCAGCACATCTGAGTTTTCCGTCCGCCTGTGAGCTGTCTGTGAGAGGGGAAATCATGTCTTGTAAAGCCGCAACCAAGGACAAGAAGTCCAGCTTCAGCAAGAAGCTGTTCAGGCGAGGCTCTGTGCGCTCTGTGGGCAGTTTTATGAGTAAACTCCTGAGGACACTCACAGCGCTGTCACACTTTGGATCCGAAGTGCAAACCGAGGATGACAAAGATGATGGAGGATTTTCCACGTTTAAATCTGGAAGTAAAGATGTACCCATGGAGGATGGGGACCTGGGGGGCTTCCTATCCAGGGAGAGGGTTCCTGGGGTGTCCGGTCTAAAAAACCACGGCAACACCTGCTTCATGAATGCAATTCTGCAGTGCCTCAGTAACACTGAACTCTTTGCTGAGTACCTCGTTTTGGAGCAGTACAAAGGCGAGGACGAGGACGAGGACCAACCAAAAACAAATGGTGTGCACTTGCAGAAGAAGGGTCCTCTGGCTAAAGGAGAAGTCACGGAGCAGCTGTCAGGACTTGTGCGGGCTTTATGGACGTTTGAGTACACCCCCCAGCATAGCAGGGACTTCAAGGTAAGAGTGACATCAAGTGAGATAACACCACTAAATGGGGGACCTACTATGCTTTTTCATATTATCTATCTTAAATGTACTCTTGGAGTAGTATATACTCATATTTAACATGACCAAAGTTTTAAACAATGAGGACAGTGCACTGTATAAACAAGTAATTCATTTGGGCCAAACTTCAGCTTCAGCCTGCTTCAGAGCTGGTTTGAGATATGTTCTTCTACTCTTGGCTCTGTATGATGTTAGTGATTGCAGTAGCTGGTTGTGTTTGTTGGTGCAACCAACCACTTCAAATAAACTGGACTTAAAGGGAGGTAGGCTCATTTTAGACAGTGGACAAGCAGGATAAGGGATCTGAGATAAATGAAGATTATTTTAAACTGTTGTTGATGCAGAACTACTTATGTAGAATTAAAAAAAAATTGTATTGACTTAGACATGAGCATAACAGGCCCTCTTTAAGTTAAGATGACTTGGATTATATTTTTATAACGGTGTAGGGTTAAAAACAACCTGTTGTTAATGAAGCTTTACTCACAGATCTAGATATTCAGAGTCATTTGAGGATAAACAGTTGTGATTTTGGCAGGCATCGTAACTTTTGGCCCGTGCTGTTTCTTGCAGAATGTTGTGTCAAAAAATGCCACACAGTTTAAAGGAAACGCTCAGCACGATGCTCAAGAGTTTCTGCTGTGGCTGCTGGACAGAGTACACGAGGATCTCAACACCGTCAACCCCAACAGCAGGCCTGCTATTAAGGTGAATCCAGAAAATATTTGGTGTTCTAATGTGTGCCCAGTCAAGCCACTCTTTCAAACCATTAACTGGATATTTTTTTTTCCCTTACTGCAACTCATCAGTTTTCATTCCAAGGCTATTTTGTTTCAGTTTATATCTCAACAGTGTTCGAGGTGTTTTGGTCACTTGGCGTAGCTTCCAAATGAGCGGCATTCCCAGTCTGGCTCACTGAAGCTTGCCAGGCTTTGTTTTCTCTTTTTTTTTCCCCAGAGCTGCTCAATAACAAGACTGTATAGCTCCCACAGCAGCGTGTGAACCCCGATAGACCAGAATTTATTATGATGAAGTAATCGGACTAAAAAAACCTGTTTGTTTTTGTTCAGCCACCTATTGAAGAAGACGATCAAAGCATAGAGGGACCATCTCCTCCCCTTTCTGCTGGGTCGTTTGTGCAAGAATTGTTTCAGGCTCAGTACAGGTAAGCCTTACGTTCAGTAGAAGCTCTGTGACAGCGATATCTCTGTACCACATTAACGTTTTTAATGTTTTCCTAACAGGTCTTCTCTTACCTGCCCACATTGCCAAAAGCAGAGCAATACCTTTGATCCCTTCCTCTGTATCTCATTACCAATCCCGCTGCCTCACACACGGTGAGTTTCTCCCCCCCGAGCTTTGCTATAGGTCAGCGAGTGATCAGTTAACAACACTTTGATGACATGCTCTTGCATGTTTCTGATGTGTTTATTGCTCTTCCAGGTTGTTTGCATTTCTGCACTTTAAGCAGGCATGTTGTGTAACACAGAGTGCAAAAGTGGGCATATTAAAGGTCCAGGAGTAGATTTGTTTGTGTTGTAGAGCATACAGCTCATTCTATAAGTTTCACTTTTTTTTTTTTTTTGTTTGTTTTCCCAGGCCACGAGGTTCACATTTTATTTCAATTAACATTTTTACGTGAAGGTTTAAAGCCATGATGAGGTTTCCATCACTACTGAAATAATTTAACACGGCCCTCTTAGAATGAATTCCATTAGTTAAAAAGTAATCCCTTCCCTAAAGAAAAGAGCTCAAAGGTGGCTCAGAGGTGACTCTGAGCCAGGGAATAAAAATTCTTTAGAGGTGACTTGAAAGGCCAAAAAGCACAAATCCTCCCACGAAGAAGAGAATTTGAGAATATGTGACTAGAGCCTTAAAGGATTCATAACAGAAAACAAACACTCAGAGGCTGAAAGGCCCAGACTGACATTTCAAAAACATCGAAAAGAAGAGCTGACAAGAGTTTTTGAACAAAGCTTTACTGTTTTGATAAAGTAAAGATGACTCCCTATCGAAGTGAAAGAAAGAGGAAGATGTCACCAGGGAAGCTACAATTTTATGGTGATGTCTAAAGGTCACTGACAAACAGATTTCTACAAAATCTGATATATGAGGGTTTTGGCGTGTTACCATCCTGTTACTTTTTAAACCCGTGGAGCTTGGGCATCATCAGGGCTCTGCTATTAGAAGGCTCATAGATATTTCTGTTATATCAAACGATCCTATCCAAATATTTACTTTATTGTAATTTCCATTATTATACTTTACACTGATTGTTCCGGGCTCGCCAAAGAACAAATATTGCTTAACTGTCCAAACGCTTTTAGGCTGCAGGTGTTTGGATTACATATCAAGGTATTTTCATGGTCGCAGTATGATAAAGATAAAAAGCGGATTTATGGCTCTCGGACACAAAGACAGCGTCATGGACTAAACAAACCTGGCATGATGTTATCCTAGTGTGTACTTTCAGGTAGCATAGAGGTGTGATGTGTTACACAACAGTGCCTGCGTCTAGTGTGGCACCCTTCCCGTCATATCAGCTCAGCTCCGGCTTAGTTAAAGGCCACGCTACAACACCACACCCTCCCCGTTTTGTCCAGCTTTGAAGAGGTTGTGTGAACTAGTTTGTTTGTTTTTTTCCCTTTTTCTTTGTGCTACTTATTTCTGTTTCTTTTTGTTAGGCCGCTGTATGTGACGGTGGTGTACCAGGGGAAGTACTCTCACTGTATGAGGATTGGAGTTGCTGTTCCACTCAACAGCACCGTGTATCGCCTCAGAGATGCTGTGTCACGCGAGACTAAGATCCCAATGGACCAGGTGCTATTCCTGTCACTTATCAGGGTCTGCCACAGCGAGACTATATTACGGGCACAGTGTCTGTACAGCCAGTTCTAAATCAGAACGGAGTTTTGCTCCAAGCCCCTGGCTGTTATAGGTGGTAGCTGGGAAGTAATATGCAGTTCTAACATTTGTTCTTAGTACTACAGCAGCATGTTAACACGGACAGAAAAGGTATTGATATGGACTTAATACAGAATAATTGCGACAATGTTTAAATGAACTCTCTTTCTCTTGTAGTTTGTTTTGACTGAAATGTACTACGACGGCTTTCATCGTTCGTTTTGTGACGATGACGACGATCTTGACATCATACAAGAGAGCGATTCCATCTTTGCCTTTGAGACACCCGAGACCTTCAGGCTGGAAAACATCCGCACAAAAAGAGGTTACTCAGTAGCTTTTTTCTTCTTTTTTTTTAAACATGTATTCTGCGTTTTCCACGTTTAATCAAAAAGACTCGTGTCATTCTGTCTACCACAGGTAGCCTTCTGGCAAATCTGAATCATAACAACTTGAAGTATGGGACAGAAATCGGCAGGACTCCGTCTTTTATGCAGGGGGCTGTGACGCCTGTAACTGCATCACCCAATAAAAACCTGGGACCAGAAAAAATGATCCTTTTGGTGTGTAACAGAGCATGTACTGGCCACCAAGGGAAGAGGTACTGTTACTGCTATTTTATGCTCTGCATTTCTTACTCATCCTCTCTACTACTTCTGATTATGTAATACATGCCATGTGCTTGTGGCTCTGTCAGTGATAAAGATATGTACCTGGCATTTACCTAATAACAGGCCTGATGGAGAAGCTCATAGCAGCTAATGGCACTTATGCATCTTGTTTTTTGTAGGTTTGGCCTGCCTTTTGTACTGTACCTGGAGCGCACTGTGACCTGGGATGCTCTGCAAAAAGAGATCCTTGAGAAAATGCGCCATCTTTTGAGGCCTGGGGTCTACATTCAGGTAGGATGACAACCACTCACTCTGCCTTATACTCAATTTATTTCCTTAAATAGTCCCGCAGCCTTTATTTACCTGAACTGCTGAAGTCAAAGGGGTTTATTTGGAGCTGGTTTAAAGCAGCGGTTCCCAACCTTTTTTGCGCCACGGACCAGTTTATGCCCGACAATATTGTCACACACCGGCCTTTAAGGTGTCGCGGATGAATACAACAAAATAAAACCAGTACCGGTAGCAAAGAAAAAGAAAATTTATTCATAACACACAGGAAAACTGAGTTAACAATAAAAAGAATAAATAACAACGATAAAAACCAATAAAAACCCTGAAAACCATAAATTTCACACCCAAGCATGAACTCTCGCGGCCCATTAAAAAATGACTCACAGACCGGTGCCGGTCCCTGGCCCGGGGGTTGGGGACCGCTGGTTTATAGTGATCGTACCCTCATTTGATCACAAGCAAGTACAAACCTTGCTCCGGTATTCTCACTGACGTGCTGTAACCCATCAGTCCAGATACCTCCTGCACTGATGGATCACATCTTTGCTAACGTAACACGAAAGTTCATAAAACGGAAACAAATGTAGACTGACACTTTCTGACAGATGATGCACAGCAGTTTATTTTTTAAAGTGAAGTTAAAACATATAAAATCATTTGAAATTTTAAGAGCTATGAGAACTATTTTTAAGACAAAACAATTTAAACTAGTTGCCTGAAACTGGGGGGGGGGGTTAATATTGCATTTCCATTGTGCGTGCAGGTTGGACCTTTCAGTCTTCGAGTGGTTGGCGTTGTTGGCATCACCTACCTCCTGCCCCAAGATGAGCGCCCACTGTGTCATCCAACTGTGGAAAGGTCCGGTCAGATAGCTATTGTTATATTTGATAACTACTTGACCTCAGATGAGAAATATGACGTATAATTGAACTAAGTCGGCATATGTTTATTCACAACACTCTTTAGTAAATTTCAGCTTACTCACACTTCTTGTGCCATTAGTTTCTTAAATGTTGAAAGCAACTCATAAGGGTAATAACCCAGACTATAAAATGACTGTTTAAATTTGCATAATCATATCGGATCACCGCACTTTAAAAGAAAAAAACATTAACCTTGTCATTCAAAACAAGTATAGCCGTTTGACATATCATAGTCATGTAACGTAGTAACAAAGGGTGTATTACCGGTGCCAGGCTCTCCATACGCCTTAATGTTTTGCAGCAGTCTCAGCATGCCAGAGAAAGTGAGAAAATTTGAAATCCTAATAAATATCAGTGCATAAACACAAAGGGAAAGGCAGGCATGAGCTTGAGTAAATAGTTTAAGGTTGTAATTACATCAGTTTTCTGCCTTAATCTAGCCTCTCCACACTTGCCCCGTCGGTTCTACTTCACTTATGACCTGAGCAGACGACATGCCCTAACAGGAGTTGAATGTTAAATTGCCAGTTTGGCCTGTTTGACTTAGAACCTGAGTGATTTTAGACTAACAAAACAAGTCACAACATTGCAGATGCACAAAGCAAAGTGAAATTATTTTTGATTTTATTATGATCATGATTAATCAGTCACGATCATAATTAGCATGCTTTTTCTGTTCAATAAAGACGGTGCTGAAATATTTAATGTAGCTCTGTTCTTACTGTATACTATTAACTCTCATACTGTATTAAAATATGCGTCCTTCACACATTAAAGTGCTTTTAAATTACTTTTAAGTGAATGAAACTTTTCACGTGTCCTGATAAAGTGATTTATTTTGTCTCCTTACAGAGCATACAAGTCCTGTGGACAAGGGGGACCACCACATGTGAAAATTGTGGTTGAGTGGGACAAAGAGACCAAGGACTAGTAAGTGGGAAAAAATATGTATGTGTCCAGTTTCGCTTGTCTATGGAATAAAAGGTTTGAATTGGAATCTGTGGGCGTGAAAGAGCTTTTAACCAGAGCTAAACACATATGAGTGTTAAATTAAAAAGTATAGTTTTCTTAGCTGTGACCTCTCTACCCAAGTATATTCGACAAATTGTAAGAAATGCGTTCTTTACTATAAGCAGACCAGTTCTGCTTAATAGTGTAATCGTCACCAAAAGACCCATTTTGAGACGGGGAAATCCTGAAAACTGTTCTGAAAATTTATAACTTACTTTGTTGACATAACATTGAATCTGTAATTGATTATGATTTTTACAGACAGCCTCGAAAGCTTCGCTTTGTAAGCAGTTCCATTTAAACCACTGTAGAAATGATGGAACATTACAGACAAATGTGGCTGAACTTCAAAGTGTTATGAGCCTAAAGTTGCAGAATTTTGACCCGTTTCTGGTCCCGACTTAATAAAACTGCTTTTTGTCTTACAGAGCAAAATGCCGCAGACACACACAAAAAAGCCTTACCCGCACACATCTCTTCTACCGTAGCTGTCAGTTAGCAGTTGAATGAGTCTCAGTGTTTCAGTAAAATTGATGGTGACAGTAATTGCTTTGCCGAGCGTTTTCTGAAAAGACGTTCAAATTGAGCAACACCTCAAACCTAACAAAGGGTGTTTTAGGAGGACTTCTGTGCGTACCTCTCAACATGTCGTTTGCTAACTGCTGTCCTTCACAGATTTTCTTTTTTCAAGAACTAACTTCTGTAAAATGTCAAAGTATTCACGCTGCATTTGAAGCAGTTCCTTCTTTCTCACTAAGCTGACTAATATGTCGAGCGGTTAACACAAACGCCCATGCTGGCCAAATCAAACTGAAGTCGTGTCTCCGTCTGAAGTTTACTGACACCCCCCCCCCCCCCCCCCCCTTTTTTCTTTTTTTTTTGTGTTGT
>VUQR01015982.1:10708-20819 GCA_015108515.1 Hemichromis elongatus | reverse complement strand
GCGGTTAACACAAACGCCCATGCTGGCCAAATCAAACTGAAGTCGTGTCTCCGTCTGAAGTTTACTGACACCCCCCCACCCCCCCTTTTTTTTGGTACTTGGCTATTGATGATGTTGATGGTTTTGGCTTTGAACGAATCCTGTCGAGTTCATGTGTAATGCGTGTCTGTACAAGTACTGATTGTGAAGCCCTTTAAAGTCTTAAATCCTTCAGTTGCACTGCTGGGTGTGAACCATTAATGTATGACATGGTAAACAATGACCTCATCTGTCTCAGTTACAATAAAATACTGGTCAGTTTGTTTTTCTTTTATCAATCTCAGATCCTGTGATCCTCACCTGACTGTGCTGTTACACGAAGGGTGTGTTTTTTTTTCTGTTTCCCACAGTCTGTTCGGACACACAGAGGAAGAGTATATTCCGGATGCTGAGAGTGTCTATCTGCATAGAGAACAACATCACCAGCCGCAGGCCTGCACCCTTGCTCAGTGCTTTCAGCTGTACACTAAAGAAGAGCAGGTAACAGTTAGATTTCACGCACGAGCATGTGCGCATGCGTGCAAGACTGCGCTGTCAGTAGTTTAACTTGAATAAATAAATAAATAAATAAATAAATTGTAAACTTGCCTTGGCACATGCACTCGCTGTGGTTTTACTGTGTATTGCGCTGGAGTAAAAGAGAGCGAAGTTGGAGGGAAAGTAGGGGCCTCATCCTGTGTGAGGTCTATTATGTAAGCTCTGCGGTTGGGGCTTTCTCTTCATAGCTTCTCCTTGGGTCTTGTGTGTTTTAGCTGGCCCCAGACGACGCCTGGCGCTGTCCCCACTGCAAGCAGCTGCAGCAGGGTCGCATTAAGCTCAGCCTGTGGACGCTCCCGGATGTACTCATACTGCATCTCAAGAGGTTCAGACAGGTATTTTAGTTCATCTGGATATTTTCAGTAAAAATTTGGACTCTGATGCATTTTTTTTATTGGTTGGCCAGATGAACAGCTGATGGTCAGATAAAGAGACCCTGTTACAACTTTAACATGCTGCTTTTTTGCTTCAGGAGGGGGACCGGAGGGTGAAGATGCAGAACATGGTGAGGTTCCCGTTGATGGGGATGGACATGGCTCCTCATGTGGTTAAGAGAAGCCAGAGTAGCTGGAGTTTACCTTCCCATTGGTCTCCGTGGAGACGTTCCTATGGACTGGGAAGAAATCCTGATGACTACCTGTATGACCTGTATGCTGTTTGCAACCATCACGGGAACATGCACGGAGGCCACTACACTGGTAATGCGAACAGTTCTTTGCTTCAAACTTATTTTAAAATAGATCAGAAATGCAAATTAAATTAAACCTTTTTTTTATGCCTATCCTTATTTTCTGTCATATGTGCAATTTTACTGTGTTTGAGAGTCAAATGAAATGTGAGCAAGCTGTTAAATAATGACGCAAAAGTATATAATAGTAATCCCTGTAAGCCAAAAGCTCAGAGTCAGCCTCCAGACTGCTGGAATATAAGCTTTATGCCAAGCTAATGTCAGTGAAGCACATGCTTTTCTAATATTTCCGAGTGTTATATGCCAGTAAAGTCAAACTACAAGCTTCTTGGTAACATTTTTGCTGAGCGGTATTTTGGGATTAGGAGAAAGTGGGCTTTTAGACAAGCCTGCACTTAAAGGGACAAAACCAAAAAGGGCTTCAGACTGAGGATAAACTGAGTGGTACTACTAAAAAAGAAAAACTCAAACAAACGATGAATCACCGATTTACTTTTAACTGTGATAAGATGCAGATTAAACGTTTTATTGGAAATGAGCATAAAGAGCCGCTGAATGTGTTTGGCATCCCTGTTAGCTCATTCCTTACTTTGTGCTCACAGCCTACTGCAAAAACTCCATTGATGGTCAGTGGTACTGCTTTGATGACAGTGAAGTTACAGCAATAGCTGATGATGATGTGTGCCAGCAAACGGCCTATATACTGTTCTATCAGAGGAGAACCGCCATCCCCTCTTGGTCTGCCAACAGCTCTGTTGCTGGTCAGTATTTATTTATACACCGTTTGTCCACCTAGCGTATGTAATATATACTTACCATAAGGTGGCATAACAAGCTTCATGCTACATTTAAGGCTTAATATTCGTCTTTGTTGTGTTTTAATCAGGCTCTACTAGTTCATCCTTGTGTGATCACTGGATCAACAGGCTACCTGGCAGCAGGCCTGCTAGTTTGGCCTCTGGCGCTTCATCCAGGCGCACCTCTCTGGCTTCACTGGCTGAGTCAGTTGAGTTTCCAGTAGAACGTAGTGAGGATGACGGTAAGGAAGTGGTGAAATTTTATTCATTTTTATTTAAATTTAAATATTCCTGATTGTTTTTTTTTTCTAATTATACACACATTGTGTAGTGCCTCCTGAGCGGGTCACGGTTTCAGCAGTGCACAAAGTTCAGAGTTTGATTTTAAGCTTTTGAAGTTGTGTCGATTGAAACACAAATTTACAAATCCTACCTCTAAATTATTGAAGGCAAAAAATGGCATGGCATTGGAGTGAAATGAGCAAGTCCCCACAGATCTCTGAGCTGTGGGAAACCTTCACTAGCCAGTCAGCAAGATACAGCTTGCATGTTGTAAATTATGCATGACTTGTCTTGGGTGCTTCCTTTTTATTAACTTGTAATTTAACTTGGTGTTTACTAGTCTTTGTGTTGGCCCATTTTTCAAATATATCCTCAGTTAAATTAGTTTAAACAAACTTAAGTATTTAACTGGCTACCAAATTACCAAATCTAGATGGAAACAGCTTTTCAGGTCTTGTACTAAGTGAGAGTAACAGTATAGGGACTGTAAATGTGATGAGGCTTTTATAGCGTAGGTTTGTAACAATGTAGAAATATGGCCAAGTGAGGTTTGGGGTCCAGTGGATTAGAGCTGGTGGCCAGTTTATCCATATTGGCTTTTATAATGGCTAATAAATGAAAATTTAAAAAGCAAAGAGAGTATTGTATAGCTTGTCCATCAGATGGCACTCTGCAAGTTCCCTGTTGGTAACATGTGTTTATAATGCTGCACAGCAACCAGCTGGTCACAGCGGAGTCAGGCAGTGTTAATGAGCAGTACATGAGTTGTTGTGGCAATGAAATAAGATTTTTTTAAACAGCATGGTCACATTATCTAATAAGGACTCAAAAAAGAAAGAAAACCAGCTAAACTGTTTAATTTTTAAATAAGCACATATCAGTATTATTATTAATGTCCATACACTGATGCATTTTCCCCCCAACAATGTGTGAAGCAGCAAAACTATTTAATTTGATTCTTAATATAAAAATAATTGAGAAAGAGCTTGTTGATCATTGTGTAGATATCGGTGTGTTTTAATGTAAATATTTCCCTGTTTTTAGGAGGATTCTCTGTCCGCCCTTTTGTGAGGAGTATTCAGCGACAGAGTCTGTCCTCCAGGTCATCCATTGCCAGTCCTTTAGCCTTCAGTGACAGTGGGATAAAACCTTCCTGGTCTCTCTCTGCCAAGCTGCACATGAGATCCAACTCGCCCTCACGATTCTCCCTTGACTCTCGCTGTTCCCCTCCTTTAGAGAGGATAGGAGAGGCATGTGACGACAAGGTTTCTACATCGTGTTTTGGCAGCTACAGTAAACACGAGCGGTACTTTGGCAACAGGACTCCGTTGTCTATGATGGAGAGCAGTTTCCCGGACCAGGACAACAATAAAAGGTTCATGGACATGATGTACTGCCGGGCTTCCACTCCAGTGGAAAAGAAGATCACCAAAAATGAGCCGAGTGAAAACAACAACCAGATCACAGCTATAGACCAAAACATATTACCCACTCAAGCTACTCCCTCCAAAGAACAGAAACGTAAGAGTAGTATCGGAGGATTTGGCTTAAAGGCTGAAAGCACAGGATCCGCAAAGAGCGCCGGCAAAGTGGAGCAAGATAAAAGCTCCAAAAAACGATTGTGCTCGACCCAAAAGACCCCTGCTCCCGAGTCGTCTTCCAGTACACCAGTGAAAGGTAAAAAGCTGAGCAATACTAAAGAGAAGAGCGTAAATGCTAAGAAAAGCACCTCGACGCCCAGTGGAACTCCCTCCAAAACAAAGGAATCAAACCAACCTCCAGAGTCTACGCCAAAACTTAAGCCATGCGTCCGTTCCACGCCTCAGTCCTCAGCTTCTCCTTCACCAACCTCAAAGAAGAATTCCACTGTCACTGAGAAGAGCTCAACAAACAGCAGGAAGCGGCTTATAGAAAGGAGCTACAGTAGAGATTCTATGCACACTAGCCCTCTGGCTGACAACCTCAGATGCAGCTCGGTAGCACGCTGCTCACTTTCAAAGAGCGGCGAAAGCAACCGTCCTGAGAGGAGATTTGTGCGGAGTTCCAGCAGCAGTTCTTCTGTCACTAGCCTGCGTTCACCCAGCGTTTCCACCAGAGACCTGCAGCGCAGCAGCAAATCTGAGGAGAAAGGCTTGTCTTTCTTCAAGAGTGCGCTCCGACAAAGGGAAAGCCGCCGGTCGGCTGATTTAGGAAAAAGCACCTTGCTTACCAAAAAAGCCTCGGAGAGGACGTGCAAGCAGAATGGACAAGCCAAGGAGATCTGTGGCAATGGTGGGAAACCGGGAGACGTGGAGTCTTCTCAGAAATGTGCAGAGACTCCCGGAGGTGAGACAAAATCAGAGACAAAGGAGTCCTCCAAGCCTCCCAGCTCTCTGAGTCGCTCCCTGTTAAATGTAGGCAAGTCCAAGTCTTCCACTTCTGAAGTAAGTTCCAAATCTCCTAACGGGAAGAAACCCCTTGAAAGAATGACATCTTCCCGAAAACTGTCGTCAAGCATGCAATCTCCTGCACGAACAACACAGAGGCCTCAATGATACATCTATAGTCGATATATTGAACAAGCATAATGCAGCTAATCTTTGTGCCTAAGTTTCAGCGAGCACCAGATGTATTTAAGACACATTTTTGATGTTCTGGTTTTGTACACTTGGTTTAAATGCACATGTTGGGTTTGCGGTTTGAGTGTTGGCAGCCAGCTTTGAGCGCTTAAAGATATTTTGTATAAAGTACTGTATCATCATCTGCCCACCTGAGTGCCAAGCACGTGTGTAGTATGCTGCCAGTTTTGCTTCCTCCAGTAGTAAATATTGATGCTTTTTACACCTTTGGTGATGCAGCAGCCTGTTTCAGTGTGTACAGAAGACTTGTACAACACGAGCCTGGAATAAAACTTGATTTAAAATGCAGCAATTTATCCATTTGAACTTATAACTTCATGAAATGTCTTGTGCACCAGTAACTCATGATTCAGATATTGTTGTAGTTTTCTGGTACACGGGTTCCAAGTCTTCTAGTTATTCTAGAATCGATTAGCCGGCTGCTGACGCTTAAATCCCGTTGCCGTTCTGTAAGCATTTAAAGTCATTGTCAAAGAGTACAAAGCTTTAACATCAAAAATAGCCTCTGACAAAAACTGAAACAAAATTCTTCAGACATGCACACAGATGCAAAAGAGTTTCATTCCGAAATATGGTTGGCTGAGCGTTCACAGTACTTTTCATTGACTGTTTTGACCACTGGCGAGTTTCTCCATGCACCTACTGCTTTAGTGTGTAAAGGTCTTACAAGTATTTTTCTTACATTTTTTTTTTTATAATGGAAAAACGGAGTAAGTAATCTCATAGTATGGCTCTGCTCAACAGTTCCTGGCGTTGATAAAGAGCAGCAGGAAGAACTATGAAAGTAGCATCTTAAACAAAACCAGAACCAGATTGCAAGAAATTAGAATTGGTTTACAATTAGAGAACGTTATCTAATATTTCAAAACTTTATTATTTTATTTTTTACTAATAACATTTGAATATAAATCTATTTTTCAAATTTTTATTGAACTACTTTTGCATTAAGCGGATAGTGTGTTTTGGAATGAAACCCTTTACAGTCAAGGTATATAAATATATGTATATGTGTCTGTACATATATTGACAGAAAGGATATGGTATGTAACTCATTTTTTATTTTCTCCTTCCATGAGCAAGATGAAAATAATCTTAAGCGCCTTTCAATGCTGTACATGAAAACAAATAATTGCCTTTGGCGACATAGTAGTCTTCTACTGTATGCATCACTGAGTAGGAATGTTTTGTTCGCACTTTGTAAAGATGAAGTAGTGACGTCATTATTATTTGAGTAATTTCGAGACATATCGGACAGTAGAGTCAACAGGCCTTAGACTTGAAATGATAAAAGCGTACATTCATCTCGATGTTTCAGGGGCCATTGTGTTTTGTTTTTTTTTGTATTTCGTTTTTAAGAAATCGCCCCTTTATTTCACCTGGTGCTCTAAAACGCCACTGCTCCACTAGCTCTTGTTTCTTAAATGAGCGTTCTTTCAAACGATGACGTTCCGAACTGTGACCACAAACTTCAGAAAACCTGTAGGTATTGTTTATCATAACCCGCGGTACCTCACTGGAGAATATTTTCCACGTTGTTATTCGTCAGCCTGAATCAGAATATCGATAATGAGCCATTTGGTTGATCGTAGATCTGCACATGCATTGTCACGGAGTGGTTGTTGTCCACTTACGGACGCGTATGCGACGGTATCGGATGCATGGTGGTATGTTAGTTTTGTGGTAAGGTTAAAAGCAGAGGCAGAGTATTATCGGTGCTGCCGTCGTGATGCTTGCTGGCCTTTTTGTGAACAATCGGCTGTAGTTCACTGTAGAACTGCCCCACGTATAAGGCAATACTCATACATTAGAGATCACTATAGTGTGTGGTTTAAAAGAGTGAAAGTGGCTGTTTCATTATATTTAAACCACGAGTACGTGGTTTTACTTCTAGCATTAAAAAAAATTTGAGTTAGGTATTTTGCAGTGTCGTTCTCACTATTTCTCTGTAGCATATATGAGGTTTCAGGTTTACATTGGGTTCTCAGATGGTTTTGGGTACAACTCATTTTTAAACACTTGAGTGTAATATTTCAATGGTCTGTCAAGGTTGGTAGATTTAAAAAATTTGATGGCCTTTTTTCCACTTTTTAAAAATTTGATAACAGTTACAACTATTAACAATAAATAGCTGTAGGTAAGATCGCAGCAGCGTTGTTCTCCAGCGTGTCTTTAAAGAGACACAACACGCTTTTGATCAGTGCACTATTGGCAGGTAAATTACTACTTGATGATGCTTCCAGAACAAATTATACCCAGCAGTGTTTAATCTACAAAGGCAAGTAAGCTCAACTGGTTTGCTTGATGAATCGTCAAGTTTAGACAAACACGATGCGCTCGAGCAACGCTAGATTGACGTTTCACGTCTTTATTGAAGACACCTGTTACACCTCGCCTCGCATTTAATAACTGGTTGAACATCCCGTTAACCTTCCAGTAATAATTAATTTGCTTATAACTGGGACACTTATTAAAGTAGCTTCAAACTTGACATTTAAGCGAAGCTTTTGAAGGTCTCGGTCATTTTTACCTTTTAAGTGATGAACATCCTATTTGTCCTCAGGACGTTTTTATCGCTACTTCTGTGATTTAACATGGTGTGCTAATCTTTAGTGTTAGCGTGGGGTTGCATAAAAAGGTGTCTGCTGCAGACCTGGGACTTTTCTCCGTACGTGGACCGACTAAGGCATTCAAACTGCAACAGACCATGGATATTACATACAGCTGTTTAAATATGGTGGTATTCTTGTAGCTGCTCTTTTCTACTTAACATGTGTAATCTATCAGGAAGCTGTCAATGGCACTTTGGATCAAAGCAGGATCATTTTAAGTACATTTAATTTTCCCTTTCTTGTTTGCCTGTTTAGACGTCTGTAATTGAAATGTAGCGGTTAGTGTGTGTTTTAGAGAGCTGGGCCTTGCCATGAAGCTTTTTTGTTTTTTTTGTCCATAAATTTGCTACATAAACAATTTATTAGAACATCTCATGAAGCAGGAGACAATCTCATAATGTAATAAAGTCATAATGTATAGTGTTTATAACACACTGTTCATACTGTGTAAATAGGGTTTGTGGTTTGAGGTGCAGATGGCGCCAAACCTTTTATTTGGCTATTTTCCTGTATACGTTGAACACTAAAAACTACAGGGTGTTTTCACTCATCTTTATAGCTTGGCTTTGTTTTGATAGTGTAGCATTAGATGAGAGCTGCTGATTTAGCAGTTGCAGTTAAAGGTCCTAATGGCAAGCGGTTTGTTGAGCTTAAAACTGGTGGTGTGCCGTGTAAACTCTTGAAAGAAAGCTGGAAGTATATCGCGCACCTATTACAGTCATGCTGCCAAACATTAACCTTGCTTATCAGTGACTTCCAATCATAAAAACACTACGATTGCAGTGGCTGAAGGGGGGAAAAATGAAAAGAAAATCACAACAATGTCTTTGCGGTTTAGTGTTCATCGGATGGGTTCAGTTTGATTTACGGAAACGTGACTCTGAATTTATTAGTGGTTGAAATAATAATTCAGGGCAAAATAAAAGATTCCCACTTATCAATTACAGGATCGTTCATCTCGTAGCTTTATCTCCACGACAGTTATGTGTCTGTATTTAGAATTTTTGTTTTTATTTTTGTAAATTTGTCGTCAGTGTACAAACTCGAGAACGATTAAGGAATGCAGTATTGCATGACAACGCTAATGCATGTATTTTATTAACTATGCAAAATTCTGCAGCTGTGTAAAGTAGAAAGCAAAGCATGGCTGGTATACTCCATCGCTTATTTTGCACGTCGTTTTGATATTTAGAAATGTAAAATCTAGAATACTTCATCATTGCTTTAAAGGATTAAACTTAATGTTGCCTGTATGAAAGAAAATCTATTTAAATCCCTAACTGCATATAGAATTATATCAATTAGTGTTTTGTTTTTTTCCTCACTTTGTTATTAATTCTGCTGATCTGTGCTCTCTGGGTGCTCCTACCACAGTGGTTGTTTATCGTCTTTCTTCTTTAATATTTCCGGTTGTACACCAGCAGACACAACACTATGGAATCGATTATCTCTCTTTGATCACTATATAGACTCATTATATACGTGTATATCGTAAGAATTCCAACTTTAGCTCACTTCAGTGAACAGTGTGTGAACTCCTGTTTCCATGTTCTCAGCTGCATTGAAGATGTGCTGTCTGTCATATAAAATAGATATATGTAGCTCAATGCAATAAACAAAGATAGTAAATTTATAGTTTTATAACACAGTACATGAGCAGTGACATTAAAATATTAATAGCTTAATACTTTCGAAGATTTTTATTTTATTTTTTTTATTGTAAACTGTTTATCAACAAGCGGGAACATTTTAAAGCGGTGCCATTTTTTTTTTCTTTTTTTTCCTAATGACTGTTGAAGTGGGTATTAAACGTTAATCACTTTAGTTGTAAAATGCATTCAGGCTTCCCTGCAGAACTTAATTAGGATTAGAGAATCCTGCTTGGAGTTATTGTTGTGACATGGACATTTTGTTTTGCTGTTAAAATTCGTGATGTTCAATACAAAGTTGCAGTAGCAAAACTACCATAATCCTACATTTAAGGTACAGACTGAAGATTGTGCAGATGGCGAGGTACTACGCGCAGACACCCGGATGAGCTGAAATAGCCGGGGAGGATTTGAGGGGCTTTTGAGAGCATTTTTCAAACGGTAACACTACAAATAAAGGATGCTGAAACTTTTCAGAAGCCTTAAGCAAAGAATATTGTAATGGACAGTTTCTATGTTTGGCTCGCAGAATCTAAGGAGCAGTTTGATGAATGAATGTCATGAGTCTTTTTTTTTTTTTTTAAACTCTTCTAACACTACAGTGCTAAATAAAAGCATGCCTCTTCTTTTTACTTTTTGCTCTTTCACTTTTTGTATAAATTGTAATGCATTTGTGGAATACAGTATACTGCATTCATGGAGATTTGTTTTCATTCTAAAGTCTTTTACTGTTCTCCCTGCTGAACTACGTTCATACCGTTATTATATTGACATTGATTTTTTTTTTTTTTTTAATTCTTGTAATTTTAAAGTCATATATGCACTTTTTTCCCTCCAAAAGAACGAATGTGTATATACTTTGTTGGTTAATCCATGCAAGTATAAATTGAAA
>VUQR01015976.1:0-10697 GCA_015108515.1 Hemichromis elongatus | reverse complement strand
TCCCTTCCTTAGTCTTTTTTTTTTTTTTTCCAGCCCCCCCCCCCCCCTCCCTTCCTTAAGAGTGGCTTCTTCAGAGAGGCTTCAGTAAACAGATATTTTTAGCTTACTACCTCTTAAGCTTGCTCAATTTTTTTAATGATAAATTGCACTCCGTGCCAAATTGTAACAAGTTTTCAGCTAATAGCTTATAGCTGGGAATTACCTTGTTAATGCACACATTTTATTTTATGACTGTAAACTATGTTATCTTTGACATTTTTTTGGACATCAACTAAAGAAATGGGAAGAAGTTATGTTTCGACAACATGCTCCTAGCAACTGTGCCTAGATACAATTTAAAATTGTTTCTTTGCTAAGTTATGATCAGACAACACTGGCACATCCTTTGGGTTTGATGCGTTCATCGTGGTTGAATGATTCACAGTTGACTTAACAAATAATAAAAATGGCATTTCTTTTTTTTAACTCATGGTTCTGAAATATTGCAAGTCTGCATAAAGTTACAAGTCTGGCTTAAGGGGATACATCTATATTGCTGCTTACAGTTCACCAAAGCACTTCTCTGTGCAGTAGCTCTTCTGAAGTAGCGGAGAGAAGCCCATCTCTCACCAATGATGTGAGGTGTACATATTTTTTACAACTCACCTATATTATTTCCTCAGGTTTAAGAAGTAAATTTGCTTTCCAATAGGCTCTGTCAGCCATAAGCAGGTATACATATTTAGAGTCAATTTATTTTGCCTGGAATGATATTAATCTATTTTCATAATTCTTGGATGACTAGAGAAAGGAAGTCATTAAAATTGTCAAAAGGTATATTATTTTTGGCAAGCAAATAGCAGTTAATGCTAGTTAATGTTGATCAAGAACATAAGTCACAGAAACAATCATGCACACAAGCTACTTCATAGTAATTCAAGACCGTAACTTGGAACTGCATGCCTCATTGCAGAAATTACTTTTAATTATTGACCAGAAGAAATCCATTCATGTGAGCTAAAAGCTTGGCCTTTTTCTTCAGTTTCAGCTAACATTTTCTTCTCCCCCGTTATACTCTTATCACTCCCCACCGAGGTGGCAGAGAAATTAAATTACTTATCTCCAACTTCATTAACTCTCTTATCTTTGCTGAGGCGCATATCAAACAGAATTTCTCTTAAACGTTGTCCCCTTTTCCCAGACATTTTTCTCCTAATACAACCAAAGAACTGTTTGTATTAGATCTGGTTTAATATAGGAAATAATTGAATTTTATTTAATTTGTCTGACTTGTCAAACATCTACTTTCAAGTATTCCTCTCTGGAATTTGCTGTGTTCAATAAGCAATAATGTAAATACTGTCTGAATTAGAATCCGGGAAGTTTCGGAATTTTTAAAAAAATTCAATTGGTATTCCTAAAAAAGCATTATTGTTAATTACCACATTAGTTCATTGTATAATGCAATAGCTAAAGACACTCCATCCAATGGGCTTACAGGGACTTCATTTAACAAGCTTAATACTGCTGAATGCTGCTAATTTAAAACTTTAAAAAGCCTTTTTTCGTTACATTTTTTATTGAAGAACGTGTGATGTTTAGTCTTTTTGTGTGAGATTTCACACCATTAACTTTTTTTCTTAACCAAAATCTAACCATAACCAATATACATAACACATAAAAAGAAATAAAATATTTTTTTAAGAACAAATGAATTGTCAGTGCAAAACTAGATTAGGATTAGAGCCGCTTTTTGTAGAAATCTGAGATTTTCTAAGATTTTTTATTTTTCCCCCCTCCGAATTCTGATACTAAAGTAACTATTGTTACTTTTTTCTCAGATTTTTGAATTATTTACTCAAAATTCTGAAAAAAGAGAGCTCCACTTTTTTTATATTTCCAGTGGCCCTAATCCTCTTCAATAATTATAAACAGCAGCACAAAGAAATATTGCTAAAGAGAAATGTTCCAAGTTTACTTTAACTTTAACAAATAAATATCTACTTTCATACTTTAACAAGTATGAGAAAACATAATTTATAATTAAAAAAATACAAAAAGAAACATTTTAAGGATTTAAATGATACATGTATGAGGGGAAAAATGGATAATTTTAGAGATTAAGGTTGTAAATCTAAGACTTTTCAAAATATATGTCTTGCACAAGGTTGATCCAGCATATGAATTTAACTTTGGCCCAATGCAGCTGCAGCAATAAATCATTTTGTAAATACTTTCACATATTTAATTATGACTGTTAATATCGACATTATCTGATTCAATTATACAACAAATTGCCCTTTAAAAAGTATTTAGAAAAAAGGCCTTCATACAAATGTAATAGGCTTATCTTTAAGCGTAGCATCATTTAATTGGATTCATTACAGACGCATCAAATCCACAAGACTTCTGTGACACCTATGTAGGATAGAGACCATTCTAATTGGCTCCTGTGCTCTGAATATAGGTAAAGTGACACTGTAAAGTAGCTGCAAGACAGTTTAGCATTAAACAATAATATCCGAATGTTCATATTTATTGTGCCTTACTACAGTTTTATGATATATTTTTCTGCAAAGGTTTCCATTACACTGTGTATTTATAGCACTGCCATTTGTCAGTGTGTCCCAGGCTTAAGGTCCCTCATTTCCCTTGTTCTGTGTTCATGCTCTTCATGCCTGCATTACGTTTACAGTAAAGCTGGTTCTGTTCATTCATCAACCTGATTTTTTTTTATTGTGTGGACAAATTGTGGACAATTAAACATCTTTAGACAGCAACAATTAGAACTGAGTGAACTTGAGACTTATGTTGATTTTAGTGCAAAACCATCATTTTAGGGTTGATGGCTAGATCGCTGGAGTTTAAAGTTTAATTCGATCTTTGGGCAAACGTATTATTTGCCTTTTAAGGTATTAAACATTCATCAGTCATTTTTAAATGTAAGACCCTCAAAAAAATTAACTTGTAAGTCCTTATATACCTGAGATAATGTGTTGTTTATGTTGCTATTTAATAAGGTGCACCCTAATGAAAGGCTTTTAAGACTATCATGAAGAAAATAAATAAATCAATAAATAAAGCTAAGAGTTATAACAGTGAGCAATCATATATATCTGAACCACTATTATACTATTGATTATATACAGCAACTTTAAATATGTTTTGGATTTTGTTCATTTGCATTTAGAGTTTGTGTAGTTGTACTTAAAAGATATGGTTTGTTCGATGTGAGGTACACCAAGTAAACTCAGGGAGTACACAAACATGTCTTAAACATGTAAATGTGTTTATTTATCTGGTTTCATATATTTCCAGGCCCTAGCGCAGCATTTTACTTTTTCAGAAAGGTAGGACGTCATACTAATGCAAAAAATTGTGCTAATAATAATTATGCAATGTGTAACTAAAGCTACTTGTATATTTATCATTTACTGACGGTAACTTTGGCAGTGGTATTTCATCAAATGACAAAAGTCAGACTTTGAAAAACATCAGCTCTACGAAGGAATGCTCACAAAGATTGTTTCTATGGAAACTGTCTAAGATGCATTATGGTAATGTGGCTGCAGTTCAGACAGAAAAGGAAACTTCAAATATAATTTTCTTGGAAATGAATACATGTGGCAGATAAATCTAATTCAACAAAGGCATTCACATCTAAGTGAAAATCACAAACAGGGAGGAAAAGAGAAATGCAAGTTATTTGTTCTTCACCCATCATACTCTTCATTTCTGCTTTATTTCTGCTGATGTTAAGAGTCTCATATTAAATTTGAAGGTCTGTGTCACAACTTTGCTCTCCCTGAATGACTTTTCAGATGCAGGATGTTTATACTTGGTATTTAAGATACTGCAGATTTTTAAAATCTTTGGCTTGGATTTTCTAAAAAATAAATTATGAAAATGCTAAAAATAATTGAAATATAATTATGCATAAATATCAAATTAATATACACAGGCTTTTATCACGACTCTGTCAAGCAAAAAGAAAAATCGAAATCTGGCAAGAAGGAGACTGCTGTAAGACCAGATACTTAAACTCATTTTTCATTGCAAGATTACTAATGGAGCACGGGTTGCATATCCATCCTTACATATTCACCTAAACATAAAAAACCTCATATATATATATATATATATATATATATATAAAGGGAAGGCACACATGTGGCTTTGATGTTTGTTCAAGTGTAATTTTAGACATGTACAGCAAACCTCCACATATTTAATCATTTACTTAAATGGTTTAATTTGTCCAGGTTCCTCGTTTATGTGGGCTATGCAGCGCTTTGCTTTACGATGATTTTCTTCCCTAAGCCCTTCCACACCTACCACGGTAGTGTCAGGGTTCTGATGCAGGGTTAGATGTTTGCTAAGTGTGTGTAGTCCCACTTTTTGACCTTTTAATGTATAAGGTTAAAGCTGAACAGAGAGAAACTGTGTTGCCAAGTGATAAAACTGGCAGGTTGCTTCCATGTGAGGGTAAATGCAGATGCGGAACTAGACTTCAGATATTTCTTAGTGTGTAATTCAGCTTCCCACTGACATTGTACAGAAAATTCATTTGATTGTCAGTTCATATTTTTTTTGAGACAACTGTTATTAAGTGCCTCAATTCTGATTACTGAATTATGCTAAAACAGCATTTCTGCTGGCAACTTGATAGATGATTTAAATCAGCTCCACCACTGCATTCCCCTTTAATAAGATTTATTTAAATTGATTTCATGTTTAGTTCTCCTGAGGTGTTTTTGTTTGTTTGTTTTGTTTGTCTAATGAATTTACTTCTACAACCTCAAACGTGCACTCACAGGAAAGAATTGTTACTTGAAAATACATAAGACGATTGACATTCCTACACGAATTGTATCATCATCTGTTGTCATTATGCCTGTCTCATCCACCTCTTCACCAGCTTTCTCCACCATTACCCTCTGTCTTCCTTCATTTTCATCTCATTCTCTTCCTCCTCATCTCAGACCTCATCTCTTGAACTTAAATCAGGTCTCTGACACACGAAAGTGAGCATAAACATGATTATTCATTCCAGATATTGTCATAATTATTGTCAGCAGATTAGAAATGTGACCCTCCTGTCTCCAGAAAATGAATTATAAGTGGGTTAAACAACAACAGCTGGTTATAAGGTAACACTAATGCCAGCTAATGTTAGGCTCAGATGTTCTGACAAAAAAGTTCAGGATATTTTCAACAACTCAGCCAGTATTGCTGTCATCAGTCAGAAGTGATGTGCTCTTCACTGACTCATCGGCTCATATCAGATTATTTACTTTTTATAAACAGACAACATATATTAATATCTGAGGTAAATGATGAACCGACAGCCTACACTCATTACAGATGAATTTCCAGACTTCCTGCATTCAGTTAACTTCTTGAGTCAATAACTGCTAAGCAGTAGATATAAGAACTCCAAACTGTGTCAAAGCTAAAAACAGCAACTGCAAACTCATCATTGACTCTTTTTGATTCAGAGGAAGAGACAGAGGAAAGTGAAATTATCAATGTAAGAAAAAAAGATGGAGGGACAAAATTAGGAAGCAAAAGGTTAAAGAATTGAAGTCAAATGAATGGCTACTTTCATCATGAGCCACTCTTTAGCTATAGTGTTTAACATTTAACTGTCAAATGCGTATACATATATATATATATATATATATATATATATATATATATATATATATATATATATATATGTATATGTGCACATGTAGATAGACAGACAGACAGACAAATAGATAGATGATAGATTTTTGTTTCTGCTTTTTTCCTTTTTTTTCCTCTTGCCTGATAGCTAAATAAGAGATTCACATGAAAAAAACGGAGGAAACATGAGGCTTTCTTGCAAAAGCAAAATGTGTCGCACACCACAATGCATTAAAATCACAATCCTAATTTCAAAAGCTGTCAGACGGGACACGATATTAAAAATAAAATCCCACTTCCCACCACATGTAGGTCACCCTGACAGCACTGAGCAGCTCCTACAGTGACATGCTGCTGCAACAACAGTGTGTGACGGAGAAATTTTAGAGGCCTTTCCTTTCAGCTACTGTCACACTCTACCATGCAGTCTTAGTACACACCTTAAAATTAGGCATATACATCGTCAGCTGAATAATTACACATGCCATATTACACTGTGTCATTATTTCTACAATTATTTTTGTACTTTCTTTCACAATTGTCATTATTTTATTAATTTACTTATTTTTATACATTTGATTTATTGAATTAAAAAAAAATAGCTTCAATTGTTGTAAAGCGAGCTATGAAAGACAACATGCATCTGCATGCTGTTGTGGTCACTGGTCCTCACATCATGTTTGCAGCATTTTCTGAACCACAAACAGAGCAGTGCTAAAGTTTCTTGGAACTGGTGGGCTAGTGATGTAGATATAGATGCTAGTGATTATTTAAGGTGGGGCTACTGAAATGTTTAAAAACTGAAGCCCCCAGAGCCAAGTGTTATTGGTTTCTCTGTGACACAAATAAGCCACAACCTGCTCAGGTAGAATTTAATAACAGCTGCACTAGACCTGGTCTCTGCTCATCTCGACTCCTCGTTTAGTAAGAACTTTTTATTTATATTTTTGAAATCTTTTATAGACAGAAGGCTTATTTTGAATAACTCCATCTCCTGCCACACTTATACTCACATTCACTGTCCAGATATGGGCTTCAAAACATGCAGACATCATCTGGGTTCTGTGAGCATGCACATCGTGCATAAGGAATGTGCATGCACAAACAGAGACCTATCTTTTTATGTTCAAATAATGTTCCGTTTTAATTCCACCTTTAGAGCATTTCATTTACTGAAGGCATCTTCACCACCTGCTGTTCCAGACGACTGACCCCCCGAACACCTGCAGGTTAACCAACCAACCACTCATCAGTAAAGCAAAAAGCATGGTAAGTGTCCTTATTTGGAAAAGTTTGCTCAAAAGTCTCCAATTTTCCAATATAATAATTACATTTAGCAAGAATGTTGTCATGACTGAGTACAATGACCGTTTCCCCCTGTAAGGTTCAATGTGTGTATGTAAGTAGAAAAGGTGCCTATAGATACACCTCATGAACTCGTCAACTGAGCCTCAAAAATCCTCACATTTCAAAATGACTTAATTTGTTGTTAATTTCGACTTGTTTACATAAACACGTCTGTCATATGAACCGCCATACAGGTATATTTGTATATTTCTAAGATTATAAATTTATACCAGCAAACTCCACAATATTATTTTTAATTGCTTTGTCAAAAACGA
Organism: Hemichromis elongatus; assembly: GCA_015108515.1. Lineage (NCBI taxonomy): Eukaryota > Metazoa > Chordata > Actinopteri > Cichliformes > Cichlidae > Hemichromis > Hemichromis elongatus. The sequence continues at coordinate 3,426 of VUQR01015976.1, read as the reverse complement.
CAAGTTACACTTTGTGAATCTAACTTTAAAATTATTACATAAATCAGCCCCATCATAATGCTACCATGCTACCATTTGTATGTAAATTATTACAATTGCCCTTTTATATTAAAAAATCCAGTAATACTTTTAAAAATTTACACAATGTTACTGTTCAACATGTCCTTCAGATATATCAATATCAAACCTGACTGGTTTTGATATTGACTTTTTGGAAGCTCTATTGATTTTATTATTATTTATTGATTTTTAATCATTTAATGATTTAAAAGACGGCATTAAAAGGAATAAGAAAGAAATGACAGCTGCTTTTAGTTAATTTAATTATTATTTTCGAATGACGGCTTGCGTCAGAGCACCTTACTTACGACACCACACTGAATCGTGAGTGGCGATGTAGATGTAGAAGATTACTATATGAAAATATGATCTGTATTCGTCATAGTTACGCTGTTTTAAAATACAATATTAGACAAAACAGGGGTAATTACCTGTTCAGCAGACATTTCTAGCTCTTGTTTCATCTCAAGTTTATTTAAATTCTTTCTGTCTGCTTTTCCTCATTAGCGCTCTTCTGTCTTTGTCTCTCAGCTCGCGCTTTCTGCTCAAATCAGCCCCCCTCCTCTGGTGCGCATGCCCGACGGGGTCTGCGCAGCGCGTGCACCACAGGCGTGGAGAAGTACTGATCAGTGTTGCAGTTTCAAAATAAAAGCTGCCAAAAAGCGAAACATGCTCCCTTTCAGATTAAAAATTCAACGTTTCAAACTATATTCCAGGGTTTTTAGTTATGAGGTTTTAACAAAAAAAATAAAAGACAGATCTGAATGTTTGAAAATGTTTTGGAAAACTTCTATAAAGAATAGATGAAAAATACTAAAAATTATTCTTTTATTTATATTGATAAATATAAGATTGTTTAACTTATGTAACAAAAGAATACACTGAGTTCTGTGAGTTTCTATGTAAGTCAATAAAGAAACAACAGGCCATTAAAAATGAAAAGTATACTCTGCCAAAGAAACTGAGAGATTCAGGAAGCAATGAGTTCACTTTGCAAATTTACCTAATACAAAAAACATCTATGAATATAACTTTGTTGGCAAGCAGCTTTTCAGAAAGACAAACAGTAAAAGATGGTCATAAAATGAAGCTACTATCTGTCATGTGGTTTTGTGTATTTACATTTCATATCATGGGGGAAATAATCACTTGATCCCTTGTTGACAACACCTTTTTCACAATTATCCTCACCCCATGAGGCAAGATCATGCATGCAGCAAGATAAGAGGCCTTTGGTCTTGAGTATGATGGCACAAGACTGTAGACTTATATGTCCTTCAGGTCCTTGTCCCTGTAGACCTCAATAACAAATCTTTTGACATTCTTCAGTCTTGACCATGGTGGCGTAGAAGCTGAAATGGAAGAAAATGATAATGTGGAAAGGTGTGCTTTTTACACAAAGTAAACTGAGATCAGGATTATCTTTCATTCATTGACTGTAAGTGAGTGACAAAAGTTTTGCTGTGTTAAATTCTTAAATTCTTGTTCCTGTTTTTCCTTTTTCCAGGAAACAATGAGGATCCGGTTTGCCTGTTTGCTGCTTGTGCTGATCTTTGATGCTGGACTCCCAAAACCAGCCAATCTTCAACCCAAACCAGTTGATAAGCAGCAAAATGAAACCCCTTATGAAAAGTTTAAACGGCAGCATGTAGATGCCAAGATGAGTGAGAAAAAATGTGATGCAGAAATAAAAAACAAGAAGATCTACAATGTTGATAACAGTTGTAAGAATGCTAACACGTTCATCCTTAGTGATTATGAACAGGTCAAAGCCATTTGTAATGGTCAAGGAAGATATGATCAGAACAGTGGCATGACAAAGAGTGTAGCAAAGTTTCGTATTGTTAGATGTGAACTAAAGAATAATGGAGCCAGGAAACCCAAATGTCAGTATAAAGGCAAACTTCTCACTAACAGAATAGTTGTTGTCAGATGTGGAGGATTACCTGTGCACTATGAGAATGACGTGGGGACTTTTGAATCAAATAACGAAACAATAGGAGAAATCCCCATCCACTCTACTTCTGTACCCATAAATATAGATTTCTGAGATAACAAAAAAGCAACATTTATCATTAGCTCAGCACCCTGTCAGATGTTTTTTATGTTTATTGTTTTTGGATTTTCTTGCTTTTGTTTTCATTTTATGCAGACGATTCATTTCGAAGATGAGCTTTAAAGTATTAAAACTGAAATAAAATGACCAAAAGACAAAAGTCTAAATGTCATTGCTATCACTCCTTGTACAAATATCAGGGTGAAACATTGTTGGGCTTCTTCCTGTATAAAAGAGTGATACTGATTACTTTGAGAATAAAGTCAAAATTTCAAGGATAAAGTTTTAATTCTATTTAGAGAAACACATAGAAATGTGAAGATTATCATTGTTGTTTCAAGACAAACTGACACATTTACATTACCCTCTACAAAATGTCTTGTTTACATGACTTAATGAAACAAACTGTTCGCACGTCATGTGACACATCTGTATTGAAATCGGATGTAATCACTGATAAATGTGCATCTGTTCATTTTTGGTCTCACCAGATGAAGCTTTCTGCACTAAATTATCAGTTGTGTTTATGAGCTAAAAGAGAAATCATTTCCTTCCATGTCACTAAAACCAATTCTGAAGTATGACTTCACAAACTCAACCCTGGCAGTTTCACCCCGGTTCTTTTCCATTCCTCAGGCCTCCAGAGACGACACCGTCTCTTTGTTTTACTCACACAGCTCAGCGTGGGAAGGGGTCGCTCCTAAGTTTATGACACCTTTTCGGCCTATTCTTCAGGACAGTGTCAGTGTGTTTCTATAATATTTTACATTTCATCAAACACATTTCTAAGTCCTAAACTAAGTTACTAATATCATCAGACAACAACTGAAATCTTAACATTTATTTTTTTTTACCCCATAAATAGATTTTCTAATTTAATGTTGAAATTTCTACTTTATTCTCAAAATGATCAATATGGCCCTAATTCTCAATGGTACACCTGAATGAATGAGCACTTCCTGTATAAATATGTCTGTGAAGGTTCTCAGTCATCCAGGTCATTGTAGTCTAAGGAGCTGTAAGGAAAAGGCGTCTGGACTTCTTTAGGTTGCTTGAAGACGTTTCACCTCTCATCCGAGAAGCTTCTTCAGTTCTAGGGTCAAATGGTGGAGAGTCCCATATTTAAGCCTTGTGGGAGTGTCCCTCGTAGAGGGACAATGGGCCCCCTACTGATCCTCTACCTAATCACACGAGGTGTGAAAACGGGTGCGGGTCTCAATCAGCCATGGTTTCGGGTGAACTCATTGTGAAACCTGGCCTCACCCTATCATGTGAATTCCAGAGGTCAGATGGCCCAGGATGTGAGTGGG